>KV429119.1:0-107819 GCA_001632345.1 Daedalea quercina L-15889
AAACAGGGTGGTCCTGGGGATTCCCCAGAACCTGTCGCCTGTCGGTCGCTCCTCCAACGCTCGCTTCGCTCGCGTTGTCGTCGCTCCCCCCTAACCTAACCGTTGAGCAGGCCTGATGAGCTCTATAAAAGAGCGAAACAGGGTGGTCCTGGATTCTCCAGAACCTGTCGCTCCCCCCAAACCTCTTCTCTGGGTCGACATGTCGCTTTCAGATTGCATCAGAGACAAATACGTATGCTAGGTAAGATGTGTAACAGCAACTGAACCGCTGGGGAAGTGCGGTGGTGGGGTGCGACTTCCGCATTCGCGGGGGACGAGACCAGTCGACACAGACAGGAGGAGGTCGAGGTGGAGGCTTCGGGAGCAGATGTAGGCTGACTAAGTGACGACCTGTCTCCATTCCTCTACTTACCGACTGCCAGCACCCATTACGAGTTCAACACACTCGAAAACCATGGCATATCCAATCGACGTTGTGGTGCTCCTGGGCCTTAGTGACGGCTGGTATACTGTACGAGGCTTAGGACGTCCAGGTGCGGCTTGTCAGCACACAGATAATCTATTCCGGGTGACCTTTCAGGGGCACTGCGTCTGGCTGGACGGCGACTGTCGAACTTCCCTGGTCAAGACCACAGAGGAACCCGTCGGTCGAGGTTTCAAGCCAGTCTGGGTGTTGCTTGACGAGTCCTGATCGTATTTCTGCGGGAAAATACGATGTCGAACTGGAACCTTCATTCTCCGCGTTTTACATTCTGTACGTGATTGTGAATCTCATCTCGAACCTATCATGATAGGTCGTCATCCAGACATTGCAGTGGGCCACACAGGAGTCGTTTCAGAGTCGCATGACACCAAATATAGCCAGCTGTCAATTGCGTAGCCAGGTCGCCGTCGCGTTTATCGCTCCGTCCCTGCAGAGCCCGACAACCCTTCAGCTGCATCTCCAAGTCGATGCGCGACGTCGTGAAGGTCGTGTACGGTCCACTTACGGACGTCGCAGAGAGCATCTGTAATGCCCCGCTTCTTTCCCCACACCGACCCCGGTACGGCATCCCTGAACCACTCCGGCATAACGCTTGCGGTCTTCAAGCACATTTCCGGGTTTACTCGCTGCGTCGGGTGCAGCAGGTCTTCAGGGTCGACTTCACACCCCTCCATGTTCCCGTACCGTGCTTCTATCGACATTCCGTTCTGCTTCGCGATTAAATCCACCCCGCTGGCATCGAGATGCCTGTGTATTTTGAGCTTTTCCAAGTCAGCGGGCTGACTTTGGTCATTGACGTCGAACCCTGGACCCTTCATGTCCACGAGCCAAGGGCCAGTGGTTCGAGGAAGCTCCCGCATGGAGGTATGCTCTCCGATATCTACGGCCATGCTTTCGGTTGAGTGAAAGGCCCTGATCGCGCTCATTGCTCCTAATGTCCTTTCGCCGCGGAGTAGACCTGCCTACCATTCACGCACACAAACGCCTCACGGACCTCCGATCAAGCACATCAGAGATCCTCTGGTGGCGTGCAGTCCTACCACCCTAGCAGCTGAGATTGACTCCGCTGGTACGTCTTCTCTTCTTTGCCACCGTCGACCCCACTTGCTCATCCTTCTTCCATTCGTTCCCATTACGCATCTGCACCCGACCTCCGCTTCATGTCCCCCGCACTGCCTACGGTGCTACCACGTCAGGCCCGCGATCTCCCTCCTATCGACGCCTTCTCCTGCGCGATCTTCGGTGGTGGAGTGCATCAGTCCTTCCGTGCTTCCCCGTGTCAGCAGGATGACCGCGTCCCACCACCGGCCCTCGTCTCGCGGGTTGTCAAAGTCCATATGAAGGATGGATCGTGAAGGGATGCCGGCAGCGCCTCTCGTTCCCCCGCGTTCGCGCTGGGATATGCCCCGTAACTCGCGGCAAGGCGTCCTCCACGGTGCCCGAGCAGCCCCAGCACGCTGAGGTCCGAGCCGGACTGCTTTCTGGGCCACGTCCGAACGACCCCTTTCGACTCATCTACACCCCACTTCCGAAACCGTCCGGTGGCGCGTCGTGCCCTCCTACTTATCGTCCGCACGATTTGGAACAGTGACCCCATGGACGGAGTTTCGAACCCGTCTGCCTGCAAACGACCACCCTCTCCCACCGGAGTTTTGACTCAGCTCGCTTCGCGTGCTTCCACACTCCAGGACGCCGCCCGTACGTGGGACGCACACAGTTTGCGCGATAGTCAAATCTGCACTTCGCTTCTTGCACTAGTCGGATTTCGAGACGCAGCGAGCACTCGCCGCCTGCCTGGGCTTCGATGCGCCGTTATGGCACGTTGTGCATACCATATCCCGTTACAGCTGACTGCCTCCCATCCCGAAACAAGCTGGCGCTTTGGCTGCGTCCGTGTTCGGTAGTAGCTGCTCGACGCGAAACACCGACCTATTCTTGCTGTCCTCCGCTCACTCCCTTTCAAGGTTTCGACACATTATATCTTTGATTGCTATACGCACCCTGTAGCTTTCGCGCAAACGTTGCCTTCCTCACCCGTCCCTAACCCGGAACATTTGGGCCTATTTCGCCATCCTGTTTGGACGTCGCCATTGGCCATATCTCTGACCCTGAAAGACTCTGTGACCACTATGCATGCGTAATCTGATTCTACCCGCCACATGACGGACGACATTGTTTGCTGCTAACTTAACTTGGACGACCCCGGATGTGCAGTGCAGTAGAGGAGTTACGGTGAATTCGTGCCATGCAGTGCAACCTGAAATACATGACGCTCGACCGCATCCTACCGACCCCTCCATCGTAGGGGTAAATACAGTACTCGGTTGCAACAGAGTATTACTGAGCCTACCGCTCCTCCTGCTGGAGGGCCGTAATAGCGCTCGATAAGGCCTCCGCATACTCGACTGACCGGTTGTACCCATCGACCTGTACAGGAAGAAAACAGGCATTCTCTTAGATATGATAGTCGCTGGTACCTTGAGCGGTGGAACGAGGTGAGGTGTTACTGGAAATGCACAAGAGAACGTACATCGAGCTGACTGTGGTCCGCGCACCGTCGGGGAATGCACACCTGCTCCGAAATTTCTGTTCGAATGATATGATTGCCTGGCAGACTTGAGAGCGACGGAAAAGATCACTGGCATGAGGACGCCGCGAGCAGCGCAGCAGGCGCCCTCCTGTCAGTGCAACTGGCGTGGGGCGGTGCGGTGTGTATGCTCGCAGGCAGAGAATGTGCGGATTGAATTGTAGTGTGCCGTCCGCGCGGTCTGCGGACAGCAGAGGGCAGGCAGGACAGCCCAAAATATGAAAGAGAGCAGTCGACCAGCCAGAAGTTGAGGGCGAGTCGAAGCGCGCGGCGAGTAGGGCGTTGAGGGCAGTCGAGGCCGAGCGCCAAAGGCTTTCTAGCAACCGTCGCCGCGTTCAACGTCTTGTCTGTCGCCGTCGCCATTCCCGCCATCGTCGCTGTCCCAATCTTCGTGTGTGAGCCCCCCACAGCCTCTTGACCTCCTATGAGCTGTCCGTTCTCTGACATCCTGGCCTCCTTCCTACCTGCCTCGGTGTTCGACCGCTTTTTCTGCGCGCATAGAACACGCAGAGGTACACTGAATCCTCTCGTAACGCGACATGGAGGTCAGCTCGCCTCTTCATCTGAATGCAAGTTGATGGTCAGCATGCAGGGCGCCAGTAGTCTCGACGAGGCCGCTGAGCTTGACGCTGATACTTAGAACTGTCCGCCGAGGCACAGTCGGCCATTTCGCTATAACTCTTCCACCATGCTGTTTGCTCTGTCCAAATCTTCGCCCCGTTCCACAGATCCGGGACAGTATGTGGCTCATACTCATCCTTTTATGGGTGTCGCGAGAGGTGCTGCGAGTCTGTGTCTGCGCGTGTATCGGGCATGAGTGGCAGAACTGGCGAGTGAATCACGAATTACATACTCACACCACACCCAGCCTGTCTTTGCATCCATCTATGACCCACGTCGCGTATCGTTGCATCTCTGTGGCTACCATAAGACTGGCTGCCCGCGTCTTGTCTAGCGGTGGAATGGTTGCGCATAGAGCCGTCTCTTCATGACTCATGACCTTCGACAAAAGGATAGTCATTTCCCTAGGTTTTAGCAGCGACTATCGAACGCGCTATCCCACCAGGTCATCGATCGAGTCCACCTTCGATGCTTGTCAACGCCTCTACAGTGCCGCGACTTCGTCGGAAGTTGGCGAGGCGGCGCTATCCCCTACTCAGTGGGTATTTCAACGAACTGATGGTTCGCAGTGGGTCCCTGCTTAGGACGCAGGTCCGCGTCCGAACGCCTACATCGGTGTGTCATTTCCGGCCTTCTCAGGTACCCGTGCTGACTATTGCTCGATAGAACTGCCGTTCTCGCCATAATATCCCGCATATATGCGCGCTCTCAGAACGCAAGAAGCAGGCGGGATCGCGTCGTTGAGTTTGGACCGCGCTTCCATTCACGTCCTGTTCGCCTCCGTTGCTCATCCCACCGTGCCGGCGGGAGGAACGCTCCAGCGTGTAGATGAGGTAGTGGAATCACCCCCGCGAAGCGTCATGAACCCGCGCCTCACGCCTACATCCTTACGAACTTCAGAAAGAGTCCCAGCCGTGCATAAGCCTTCGTCCCACTAGCTTAGATCAAACCACTCCCGTATGTCAATTCCGACAATGTTGAGTGACACAGCATATCGCTGAACCACGTCCCGCACCACGCATCGTCCCCGCCCATCAGATTTGCGCACCCACCTGCACACCTCGCCGTCCAGGAAGCGTCAGGGTCCCAGTTCCGCATTCCCAATCAAGCCCGTGTCGCGCTTCTATTCTGACGAGATCCGCTCCCTGTCTTTGGCTGTGGGACCCTTACGCGTATTTAACTTTTACCGTGTCAGCAGGATGACCTCGACCAGCCTCGGCCCTCGGATCGTAAACTGAAAGAGGGCCAGGATACGAAGAGATGCCGGCAGTGTCTCTCACCAAGTGCACCGGTCTGAGACTTGGGGTGAGCTTCGAGTGAAGCGTTACTTCACGCTGTAACATGCGGCGCGATATGCCAAGTCTTCGAGTATGTTGGGTACTGCCTGCCTTGACGGGAAGACGGAGGTCAGTTCTCAATATCGGATATCACTTACTGATTGGCATCCGGTATCATTCAACGCCCCACACTGCTTTCTAACCAGCTCACTTCTGTCTAGTGCAACTTCAGATGCGCTAGGAGCTCTCTCGATTTCGTGAAACGCAGTCAAATTCGACCCCGCCGGTTCTTTGATTTCGACACAGAAGCGGACCAAGCATCCTCGCCCAGCGGCTATCGCATGCCCTGCTTCGACGAGTGCATGCAGCGGTTTCGTTACGGCAGGGCGTGAGCAGCTCGCGTTAATGCCCGTCCACCCGTCGACACTCCGCCAAACGTTCTACAATCCGTGCTGCGTCGCTTCGCTTCGCCGCGGAGTGCAGGAAGGAGGGCCGTGCGTTTTTGAATTTTCCTGACAAGGTGTTTGCACTGATAGCACTCTCGTCAGGACGCTTACACACGAATATGGGAGACTTGCAGCGTGCTTCGTCGACGCCCATGCTTCATGCTACATCCAAACATGTCCGCATCGCATGCAGGCGAGGCCCTGTGCTGTTACGTCCCGCCGGGTAACGCTGCCTCGAAGTGGCGGCAACCGCAACCACGCCCGAGTCCGAGTCCGTCCGGTCTCTAGGACGCCCATCCTGTTTCGCAACGCGCTCGGCCACATTCGGCTTCATGTCAAGTTCCTCCGCGAAGACGAAGACGTACCTGCTCGATTGGAATCTCCTAGTGTGTGTGTGCGCGCGCGCGTTCTCCGTCGAACGCACATGACGCATCTCGCGATTCTGCTCCAACGGGGAAGCCAGGCGTGCCCCTTGCAGATCGACTGGTTCATACACTTCTGTGCGCGCGACTTCTCTCCGTGGACGTGCGACGTAGTGGCTTTGTCAGCAGGTTGTTTAGAGTTCGTCGATGGGCTGACGCAGACGCCCCAAGCGGTGTACTCGGGCAACGGTGCGTACGCAGTGTTGCTTCCGCAAGTCCGAAATTTGTCACATCCGCTGTTTTGCCATGAAATATGGTTGCTCAGATATCATCCATCAATCACTCAAAAGGCATAACGAATTACATGCCAATCTCGCTTGCTACCATCCGTCCAATTCACGGAGGGTGCGAATCGATTTCTGACCGGTACGGTGTCACCGTTCCACGCCGCGCTCGAGCGAGGCCTCTATGCTGGCTATGGACCGCGAAGGCGAGGTACGATTTCGGGTAACCGCCATGGACCGTCATTGCTGATGCATCCTCGACGATCCAGGCAAAGCCAGACTACTCCCTTCGCCGCTGTGGGTGTTCTCTCGCGACGTCATCGTGCGTGTTGCCTGCCCGCTGCGGCGTGCTCGGCATTCTCCGCCGCGCCTTCCTAATTCTGCAGCGTGGTAGAAGGAGCGCGACGCACGTAAGTGTCTGCCATCTCCGCTCGTCACTCGTGCTTCCGGATTTCATTCCAGCTGGTATGCGCTATAGCTATGCTTTCGGTCACTTCCTCCGCACGATGTCGTACGGACTGCATGGAGGGCGACTTCAAATTCATCTTTGGCACTACTCCACGGTATAACAATGGCTCGAATTGGCACACCATCAACGCCGGACACCGTGCAGAGCGCCTACGGTAAAGAGCTGGAGTATCCATGGCGATACGTCCGCAGAACACTCCTGAACAGACCCATGCGGCATGTACACGGCTGCGCTCTTCGTCGAGTCCGTAAGCAGTAAGGCTGTACACTCCCCCGGAGGCTGGTCAGATAAGGGTTGTGCCGCTGGGCCGCGTGACGGGCCGTGCGTGCGAGCTCTATATCTACGCGGACACGGCGGCAGGGCTGGGCTCTGGGCAGGAGGCGAGGTCGCGCGCGGTGGCCATGGGTGCGGTCGGATTGGCTTTGGCGGGCAAGGCGAGGGCAAGGTACGAATAGGCTAATATGCGGGAGGCGTCGTGGATGCTCACGCGCGCGCTGCCCGTCCAGCTATCTTCGATCAATGAAATGAGGCTTCTAGCGGCAATCTTGGACTCGGACCAAATGCGTCCCACGGACGAGGCGGCTCCCATTGGACGGCGATCGTCCCCTCTTCCGTATGGAACGCCCAATCAGCATGAGGCCGGGCGCGGGAAAGGATAATGTAACGAGACTACTTCCCTTCCTCCGTCCCTCTCTGTCCGGCTGTCCTCCTTCAAAGCCGTCTCTTCGTGTGCAGGCATACGGGCCCCCCCTCCTTCTCGTCCTCTTTGCAGTGCACCTTCACCCCGTCTCCCCTTTCGCCTACGGTCGCGGACGGACCCTGAGGATCGGCAGCAACGCGCGCACCCTCTCTCTAGAAGCCCTTGTCTTCGTCCCTTGTCCTCGTTCCCTTCCTTTCCCGCACAACACAAGGCCATCAACTCGCGATCCTACGTGCGTCCTTGTACTCCATCTCCTTGTCCTCTACTGACCGTGCTTCTCCGTAGGCCCCGCTTGACATACAAGTAGGCGTTCGAAGATGAAAGGCACCAGAGACAACTACGATGAACACCGATGGTCCGAGCTCTTTCCCCCGCACACCGCACTCACTTTCGCGGCCGTCTGGGACCCCGTGGAGGGCATGATCACCTTCTCTGGTGCGCACCTGCTGGACTCGGAGGGCGGCGAGCACGTTGCCGCCCGCCCGCTCCCGAAAGACGCGCTGGACAACCAGTCGCAGGCGCCCACCCTCGACATGCTCCTCCAGTACTACCAGTCCACGCCAACGCAGAAAGCGTTCACCGCCACTGAGCGCGATCGCGAGCCAGTGGGCTCGTGGGCGTGCGATGCGCGGACGGAAACATGCACCGACGGCGTCAACAGCCAGTTTCTGCCCCAGTGGCTCGGTATCCCGCGAGGCCTGAGCACCGGCCTGAACAGCCCCGCCTTCGCATCGTCCGCCGCGTTGACGTTCATGATTCCTCCCGAGTCGAACGCGGCCGATATGCAACAGCGGTACTCAAATATGCTCCGCGCAGCAGGAGGGTGGACGGGCGGCCATAGCGGGATGCCGTTCCGCCCGATGTCTGCACACAAAGAGTCCTCCAGTCAGTGCGACGACTGCGTCTCAGACGAGGGCTTCTTCGAGGGCCGGCAACTGCCCAGCGGGAGCTACGCCAGCGTCCCTGTACTCGTAGACATGAACTTGGTGAGCCTTCCGGCTCACCCCGCTCGCGATCCCCGCTGACCACCCGCAGAGCTCTAGATTCTCCGTTACGACCACTTCGACGAATACGTACATTGAGGTCGACTTCCCTTCCGAATATGGCTACGACGAAGACAAATACTCCCAACTCGACTATGAGGCATCGTCCTGGGAGACAGTGCGCGGGATGGACCGGCACTTCTGCCTGAACGTGCCCCCACCCGACCGCCGACGACGGCTGCGCAAGCGCACCTTGCCCACACCCTCCTCGCCCACCGTCGAGTCCAAGCCCGCGAGCCCGCAGTCCGTCCTGTCGCGCAAACGCTTCAATCACGGCAGGTCTGACTCAGCACCGCTCACGCCCACGTCACCGACTCTGCGCACTTGGCCGCCACGCCCGCCAACGCCTCCGCCGTCGCCGTCGCTGCCGACGACGCTGAAGCGCAA
This sequence comes from Daedalea quercina L-15889, assembly GCA_001632345.1. Lineage (NCBI taxonomy): Eukaryota > Fungi > Basidiomycota > Agaricomycetes > Polyporales > Fomitopsidaceae > Fomitopsis > Fomitopsis quercina. Next base: position 8,661 of record KV429119.1, read on the forward strand.
GGCGTCGCACGCGCGCGCGAAGATGATGAACCGCCTCCAGAAAGTGGGCAAGAACCCCGAGGATGGCTGGGTATGCGTCGATGTCGAGCAGCGCGTCGTGCATCGGGTGGAGCATAATATCGTCTAGCTCCTACGACGGCGAACATGTTTCGTCCTCTTCCCTACTCTTGTAGAGCAGGACGGCTTCGTCCTCCATCTCTTGCCTTTCCCCCCATGGTTTACGGGTCGAACTGGTGATTTCGATGGTTAATCTTCTTCGCTTTCAAGCTCGGCCCGGGAGGCCAGCGGCCTTCCGGCGCTTGCACTTACAAATATGTTGTCCCCAGACCCTCCTTACACGTTTAACGGGACATTTCTTTCCAAATCCTGTACTCATTAGGATGTACATGTATGCCTGCTGTCGTTGTTGTATATACTTAGACGTTGTACATTAGGATGTAAATCACACCGGTAGCTGTACTTCTTACACGAGGACGTAGCTTGCCGACGAAGCCCGCAAGGGCCGTCATATCCACACAACTTGAGAACGCCGTCCAATTCAAACTGCGCCCGCTCTCGCTCCAAATGCCAAGCACGAAGTCATCGCACTTCCATGTATCATACAACACGACATGTGGCACGAACGCACGACAATGCACTGCTGGCGTGCGGCAGCGAGCCGGCGGACTGCGCATGTATGTTGTTCCTCGCCACTACACAGCTCGAGCCCCACTTCCATTCAAAACAGCAAGGAACGACGACAAAACAAGTAATAACAACAATAATCCTCCATCCAGCCGTCGAGCGCGGCGGCAGTCCAGACCCGAGAGACAAAACGCGGTAACGGACCCGCGAGCGAGAGCACGACTACACACAGATGGGCGAACAAGTCCAGACCGTACTGATACAGGGGGGATATTATCAACAAGGGTGTCGGTCTAGTAGTGCGCAGTGGTCGTGAGGCGGCGTTACATGGGAGGGCATTCCGCGGTCTATGTAAAAAGTTCATCGCAGAGCGGGGGTCGTGAGGTGTCGCTTTTGCCACGGCGCGCGCAGGTGGCGTGCGGTATCACCGCGGATAGTACACGTCATCGTCCCATGTTTCTGAGTGGCGTAGTCAGGCTCGTGCAAGACGTGAGACGGGAACGGAAGACACACCTTCTGTGATGCTTCTCCATGCGAGGTACAGCACACCTACTGCGGCCGTTTCCAAAATCGTGGCCACGAATGAGCCGTCTACCTTCGCTGACGTTCCCTGGTTGCATAACGTTAGCAGCTGAGAGCACACACACACGGCGGAGAAGAGAGAGATAAGGAGCGCACCTTACAGATAACCTTGTTCAACAAGAAGAAGTCCAGTTGACTGAGGACGAAGATAACCATAGCGAGCACAAAATACCACACCGGGCGGACCTCATTTAGCATGCCCAGCACGACGTACAACATGATCAAGAAATAAATGATTGCTGCGCTAGATGTCATAATCAATACTGCGGCGCGCTGAAGAGCGGTGGATGGAACTCACGCGCCAGGCCAGATGCTTGTCAATACAAAGAGCGGGACACTACGCTCGCTGCTCAGAGGATCGCTCGGGCCAAAGACGTGTGTGAACGAGAAGCCGACGTCGAGAGCGATGTAGGTGGTGGCAGCGAAGAAAGCAAGGAGGAAGAAATTGAATGGCTGTTAGGAGTAACGACACGTTAGCAAGGACTCGGTCGTGCCAGACGTTTCGCAAACATGACGACCGAGGACAGTCTTCGTCTACTTCGCCGGGAGAGCCCGCCCTAGACGCCCAAGGGCGCTAACACAAAGCTACGAGGTAGCAACGCTCTCGCGGCTCCGACTATGCAGCTAGCACGGAAAGACGTCGACGTTCAGCGCCCCGACACACCTCCCACATGTGCTTCTGCTTATACTCTCCTGATTCACCAGCGTAACGCGATTTTCGGCCGGCCCTCATTATACCCCGGCTAGCTCCCCGCATCAGAGTCAAACGAACGAAGTGGGTACTCACAATCAAGGAACTGAGCGTTCCGTCTTCCACCACTTGCGTGCTGACAATCGCGTTCGCGAGGAGCGCCCAGAACGTCGCGGCTACGAGGCCCGCGTGGACGCCCGTCACGGCTGTGAGCGCGGTGGAGCCCTACCAAGCGCACCAAACCCAAGTCAGCGCACCGCCAAGAACGGAACAGGGGGATAGAGTGGGGGCGCACCTGCTCGAGGAACGCGCCGGTAGTGACGAGCTGGAAGGGGAGGGTAAGGAGGTAGAGCACGAAGAACTGGCGGATCTCGACGCGGCCTGCGGAACGGTGTTAGTACGGCTCTAAACACACGTAGAACACGCCAAGACGGGAAGAGCAAGAAGGGCAGCAGAGACGGGAAGAGAAGGGAACGAGAATGAACTTTGATGCGGGGCAGGGAGAGCGCAGGATTCGGTGCCGCAGATCCTGCTCGGCCCCGCACGCCAGACGATCGAGGGATCGCCCTCAATCGCGCCATGACGCGTCCCGTGCATCGGGCGCCGCGTCCACAGTCGAGCACAGCCACGGGAGGAGCCGCGCGCGAACGAGAATAGCTGCCGCCCCAAGCGCACGAGGACGAGAGGGCTCCGCTTCCCGACCGTGAGACGCGTCTGAGCCTCGCGGGAGGCTCAGTCACCTAGAGTGAGTTCCGAACGAGCCCAGTCGAGGCTCGAGATGCGTGCAGAAGACGAAAGTCTTTGAGAATGACCGTGAGGGAAAGTGAGTGCCGCAGTCGCATCCAGAGCGCAGACTGATTTTGACACACGGATCGCCGCACAGCACCAGAAGGCCGTTCGCCAGCCAGCTCCAAGGCGCACACACGCTCCACAGCCCTCGGCTCGGGCCCACGCGTCCCAGAGCGAATTCACCGGCATCAGGCCAAAGATAGACGAGCTGGGGCCGCCCTGTCGGCGCGCGCACGCGAGCGAAGGGCTTCCGCGAGGCGAGTCGATGGCAAGAAGGGGGTCCGCGAGCGCCGCGTGGCTGCGGGGAACTCAGTGCGAGTAGAGCGGGCGGTCGATCCTCGGGCATGTGAGCGGGCGGGGCGTCAGTGTCCACGGGCACAACGAAGGGTACAGTGTGCGGGTGTAGGTCCTGGTGGCAGCGGGGGTCGCTGCTCAGGGTGCGGTCCGCGGCCGTGGTGCAGAAGGCGAGGGTGCGGACGCAGCGGAGGGCACTGCATGACGAACGAGATGACGCCGCGGGGCCGGGCATGCGCGGCGGAGACGTCGCGCGGAGCAACGAGCGAGGCCACGGGGCACACGCGAAGGCAGGGACAGGGCTTCTGGACACTGTGGAAGTGACCAGTGAGGGTTCGTAGAGGTGCCAGAGTAGAAGGCGATGCAGAGACAGCCGTGCATAAGGGAGTTGCGGACCTGGGGACAGGGCCGCCTGTCGGATAAGGGCGCGGCGTAGACATGGCGGGGAAGAGGAAGACGGGCGAATGCGCGAGGCGGAGAAGCGGGGTCGTCCAGAAGAGCCGTAGTTCTGTGTGGAAGAGAGTCGACGTTCTTCTGAGCGCAATGAGGACGATCGCGAATGGCTCAAGACGGAAATAGGCAGGGCGGGATGGCAGGCGTGAGAGGGAATCCTGAGGTGAGAGACGGAGGAGAGGGCGGCGGGCACATGATGGTGCAGGACGGCGCAAGGTGGTCCATGTATGCGTCTTGAGCCGAGAATAGAATATGACGCTAGTGCATGAAACGTCCTCCAGTGAGGGTGATAATGAACGTAGCACGAGAGCGGAGAACGGGGGAATGCAAGGAGATACAAGAGGCAAGAAGGAAGAGGGGAGGAAGAGAGGACTCACCGACTGCGGCTCTCCTCCTGCTCGTCCAGTATATCAAGAGTAGGGTGAAGAGGATACTGATTGCGCAGACGACGATGTTGGCGATGTTGCCGACGGAGCCATCCGCACCGACGCGAAGGATGCCGCACTGGGGGTTGACGCCGACGGGGGCGATGGTCGCATTGGCGGACGCGTTGGCGAGCAGCGACGTGTTGGTGTCCACAATCTGTTGGGATCATCAGGTACGAGCACGGGCGCGGGCGAGACAGATGGAGGGTCGCTGACCTGACGATAAAAGAGATTGCACCACGGGTAGGAGGGCACGGTGTGGCAGAGGGGCGCAAAGTCGCCGAATTGGGTCATGGTGTTGCGCAGACACTAGACGACGAGCAGGGGTATCGCTGCCGATGCAGAGGGCGGGGTCGAGGCTGTCGTGGGTGAGGTCGTGAAGAGGAGGGAGGGGAGAGGAGGGATGGAGGGAAAAGGCGAGACGGGACACGCGGTTCAACATGCGCGCTACTCCCAATCAGGCAGACCCACTCACCGCCACCTCCTCCAGTTCTTCTCTCTCTCTCGGACTCACTCGCGCGGCGGCTAGGTACGGCTGGCCTCGTCCTGGCTCGCAGGACGGTGCAGTAGGTTGGAATCGAGCGGCAGGCGCGTTGACGGCGGGAGCAACAGCGAAAGCGACGAGAACAACGACGACGACAACAACAACAACCAAAGGCGGTGACCGCCGCGATGCCACGCTCTCTTGGCGCCCACGACCGTCGCGCTCCCGTCTGGACGCCCTCTTCATCTCCATCGACGCGCTGCCCGACGACGAGCCCTCGACTCGCATTATCTACGCACTCCGCCGCGTGTCGGTGCCACCTCGTTGTGTGTCTGGCTGTGGGACCCGCTACAGAACCCGTATAGTTCCGCTTACGGCACGCCCACCCCTTCCGCCAGCTGCGTGCCCTCGCTTTCACTGCCAGCCCGCTCGCCCAGGCTGCTCTGTTTCCAGTCCATTGCGTGTCCTGACACGCGTTTCACCAAATTTCTCGCGGATAATTGGACAATTCGGCCTCTTCGGGCTCCTGCCGCATCCTCGTCTCGCTCGCGCCCCTGCTTTTCTCACTCGACGTCTCCGTCCCTCCAGGCGGTGAACGCCACATATTCCAGCCACCTTGGTAGAACGTTCCCCTGCACCCATCAGGAGCTCTAGCTGTAGCCGCGAGCCTCCCCTGGTCTGGCAAGCCGAAAGCCATCCACCCCGACGACCCTTCTAGGTCAGACCTCAGTCGCGTCGTGGCAAGGGCTCGTACGTACTGCACGCTCCGTGTCTGTGTTCCACGCCCGCGGATCCAGGAAGATCCTGTTTACAGTATCGTACCGCATACGTCCTGCCCAAGCGCGACCTCCCGATCCTCGTCTCTCCTCGCGGCGTCTCATCTCTCTCGACGGCGCAATCCCATGTCCGCCCCAAGCGCGTCGGCCTCGGAACTCGTATCGTGCAGCGGCGCATTATTCGCCACGCACGGCGGCCTCTCGTTTGCATCGCAACACGTCGCGTGCACGGTCTCCACGTCCGCGCGACGATCAGGACACGGCGTGGCGTACGTCCGGCATGTCTGTATGCCTTGCCCAGACGGGCCAGAGGCCTCCAGAGGCCCGAGCAAGCAGATGTCTTGGTCGCCCACGCGCGGCACAAGTGTTCTCAGCGTGTCGTGGTGCGTCCGTGGAATGGCATGCGACGGCATGCTACCGCGTTCACGGTCTATAGCACCTGCGTGGCCGCGCTCTCTACTAACGTGTCTCTGACGGCTCCCGAAATCCAAATTGAAACCGGAAAGTCGTGCTTGTGTGCTGCAGTCGCTGTGTACTCAGACGATGCGCGTGTTTCCCGAGGCACGCTTCGAATACGATCCAGGAGCTCCCCGTTCGTGCACTGGCAACATCCGCGAGACTGACACTTCTCCGCCTGCGTGCCTTTGCACTGATGACCGACGCAACTGAAGAGTTTCTATCCTTCGAGATTCGTCAAGAAACTTTTTCTCGCGCATCTGGCGAGCGCGTCAAGGCACTGTGGCCGCTCGACATTCACCGCACTCAGCCAGGATCAGGGAGAGACTACAGTCTGTCTACGCACGGTGCGTCCGCAGATCGTTCACGAGGTTACTGATACCAGCGTTTTTGACAAGGCACTTCCTGCATTCACGCCCCTTATTCGACGTCGACGAGCGGCAATGGGTGGGCGCGCGGGCTGGACGGTTGGGTGAACGGGTGCTGTGGGTAGGTTCTCATGCACAATGTCACTATGGCAGGATCGTCATGACGACCGAGGACGCAGGGCTTATCTGGCTCGCAGTCGGCGAGATCCGACTCGAGAGGCAGACCAGGATGTCGACGACGAGGACTGTTATTTTGACTACGTGACAACAACACGCTGTACGTCGGAGAAATAGATCTATTTACGTGCCCGAGCCTGCAACCCGACTGCACCGTGCGGCTGCCTGCAAAGGAACCGTTAATACCCTTGCGCAGTACCCTTGAGATATGTATGTGCGGTAATGCGTTGCAACCGAGTACTGTGATTTACGCCAACGATGGGAGGGGATGAAAGGACACTGAAGAGCATTATGTATCTCAAGCAGCACACTAGTTACACTGCATGGCACGAATTCAGTGTAAGTCCTCTCCCGCACTGCACATCCGGGGTCATCCAAGTTAGCAGCGAACAATGTCGTCCGTCATGTGGCGGGTAGAATCAGATTACGCATGCATAGCGGTCACTGAGTCTTTGAGGGTCAGAAGTATGGCCAATGGTGACATCCGAACAGGATGGCGCGATAGGCCCAAATGTTCCGGGCGAGGGACAGGTGAGAAAGGCGACGTTTGCGCCAAAGGTAGACAGTGCGTATCGCAGGCAGAGATTAAAATGTCTCGAAATATTGAAAGCGAGTGGGCGGAGGAACAGCGAGAATCAGTGTCAGTATGTCGCTTGGAACGGCTACTACTGGACACAGATGCAGCCAAAGCGCCTGCTTGTTTCGGGATGGGAGGTAGTCAGCTGTAACAGGATATAGTATGCACAACGTGCCGTAACCGCGCGTCGAAGCGCAGGCACGCGGTGAGTGCCCACTGCGTCTCGAAATTCGACTAGTGCAAGAAGTGAAGCGCAGATTTGACTATCGCGCACACTGTGTGCGTCCCACGTATGGGCGGCGTAGAAGCACGCGAAGCGAGCTGGGTCGAAACTCCGGCGAGGGAGGGTGGTCATTTGCAGGCAGGCGGGTTCGAAACTCCGTCCATGGGGGGAGGGTCACCGTTTCAAATCGTGCGGGCGATAGGAGGGCACGACACGCCACCGGACGGTTTCGAAAATGGGGTGTAGATGAGTCGAAGGGGGGGTCGTTCGGACGTGGCCCAGAAAGCAGTCCGGCTCGGACCTCAACGTGCTGGGGCTGCTCGGGCACTGTGGAGGACTCCTCGCCGCGAGTTACGGGGCATATCCCAGCGCGAACGCGGGGGAACGAGAGGCGCTGCCGGCATCCCTTCACGATCCATCCTTCATACGGACTTCGACAACCCGCGAGACGAGGGCCGGTGGTGGGACGCGGTCATCCTGCTGACACGGGGAAGCACGGAAGGACTGACGCACTCCACCACCGAAGATCGCGCAGGAGAGGACGTCGATAGGAGGGCGATCGCGGGCCTGATGTGGTAGCACCGTAGGAAGTGCGGGGGACGTGAAGCGGAGGTCGGGTGCAGATGCGTAATGGGAACGAATAGAAGAAGAGTGAGCAGGTGGGGTCGACGGTGGCAAAGAAGAGAAGACGTACCAGCGGAGTCGATCTCAGCTGCTAGGGTGGTAGGACTGCACGCCACCAGAGGATCTCTGATGTGCTTGATCGGAGGTCCATGAGGCGTTTGTGTGCGTGAATGGTAGGCAGGTCTGCTCCGCGGCGAAAGGACATTAGCAGCAATGAGCGCGATCAGGGCCTTTCACTCAACCGAAAGCATGGCCGTAGATATCGGAGAGCATGTCTCCATGCGGGAGCTTCCTTGAACCACTGGCCCTTGGCTCGTGGACATGAAGGGTCCAGGGTTCGACGTCAATGACCAAAGTCAGCCCGCTGACTTGGAAAAGCTCAAAATACACAGGCATCTCGATGCCACCGGGGTGGATTGAATGGCGAAGCAGAACGGAATATCGATAGAAGGACAGTGCAGGGTCATGGAGGGGTGGAAAGTCGGCCCTGAAGACTTGCTGCACTTGACGCGGCGAGTAAACCCGGAAATGTGCTTGAAGACCGCAAGCGTTATGCCGGAGTGGTTCAGGGACGGCGTACCGGTGTGGGTGTGGGGAAAGAAGCGGGGTATTACAGATGCTCTCTGTGACGTCCGTGAGTGGACGGCACACAACTTTTACGACGTCGCGTATCGACTTGGAGATGCAGCTGAAAGGTTGTCGGGCTCTGCAGAGACGGAGCGATAAACTCGGATGGCGACCTGGCTACGCAATTTGCAGCTGGCTATGTTTGGTGTCATACGACCCCGAAATGACTGTGTGTGGCCCACTGCGTTGTCTGGATGACGACCTATCATGGTAGGTTCGAGATGAGATTCACACTCACGTACAGGATGCACAATGCGGGGAATGAAGGCTCCAGTTCGACATCGTATTTTCCCGCAGAAACACGGTCAGGACTCGTCAAGCAACATCCCGACTGGCTTGAAACCTCTACCGACGGGTTCCTCTGTGGTCTTGACCAGGGAAGTTCGACAGTCGCCGTCCAGGCAGACGCGGTGTCCCTGAAAGGTCACCCGGAATAGGTTATGTGTGTGCTGACAAGCCGCACCTGGACGTCCTAAGCCTCGTACAGTATACCAGCCGTCGTTAAGGCCCAGGAGCACCACAACGTCGACTGAATACGCCATGGTTTTTGAGCGTGTTGAACTTGCAATGCCAATGCGTGGACGCAGGGATGGAGGTCGTCGCTTAGTCAGCCTCCAACTCGACCTCCTCCTGTCCGTGTCGACTACCACGCTCTCGCCATGCCCTCCACAACCTTAGACATCCGATCAAGATATGCTACTGCTCCAACCACACTGCCCACCTCGTGGCGGAACATTACCGTCAACCACCCAGGCTACGCAAAACCTCACTGGCTCCTGTGCTGGCCCGCGTACGACCCCGCCCCCTCCTCTGAAAATCCTCACCTCTGGGGCTGCAACCACCGCGTTGTTCTCGATGCCTGCCAAATCATTGCTAATAACTGTTCTGGCTTTTTCTCGACCACCCCACAGCGCAATGACTCGGACCGTGTGTCAGAGAGTGAGTACACGCTCACCGCCGATGTGTACTATTACTGCCTCTACGACGACAGCGACCCTCAGTACGCCATCGTCGCTGAATTCTCCGCTTGGTCCTTCCCCGACGTGCTACCGCCCCACTGGAAGGCCGCTCGTCCCGACGACCCGCACCGCTGGATGTTCCATGCCAGTGAATCTGCTATGTCTACGAAGGTGAAAGCTCTTGATAGTGCTTGTGTCACCAGTGGTGTCCGTCGAGGTCAATTCACCTGCTCCCTTGATTTGTAGACAAGACGGTTCTGACTTGGTCGATTCGCAGGGGACTCATGCGATAATGCATGCTTGGTGCCTCGGGATCAAGAAGTCTGGTTCGTCGTCAACAGAATGTACTTTTATAACACCAATCCAAGGATGCGCCGGCCCAACGACGTTGCCAATGTCGTTTGCCTGCGAGCCGACATCCACCGTTGCCTCGACCAACATGCGTTCATGTTTTATCCCGCAGGCACTGAGTTCGTCGCCTACTTCATTGAGGCAGACTACGACTACCCAGAGTAGTTCCACCGGACGGTGGTACAGGTCCACGATCGCGTGTCTATTCAGTTCCTATATGCCCGCTTTGCTCTCAATGTCATCGCAAATGTTGTTCCTGACCCCAACCCCTCAATCGTTCCCATGAGTGCGGCATACGAGGCAGAACTGGCAAATTACAGAGAGAGGAAGCAAACTGGACCTAGCCGAAGGATGCTTGCATCCGTAACCCCAAGCGAGGAGTCCATCCTCGAGAAGGACGTAGACAACGCGAGTGCGCGATTTAGTTGTTGTTGCATATCTTACCAAGCATACGTATTTGTTTCTAGTGCAATCCGAAAGCGACACGCCCGCTATGCGTCGACTCAGAGAAGTGGTCTTCTTTGCAAGGTTTCTACAACTGCGTACGCACATCTCTCTTGGAGGGCGCTCTCGTTACTGGTGTTGATTTGCTCTCAGGCCAAGAGGCCGAATTTTCCGATGACCATGACTTCAACACACTTGCTTGGCACCCTGAAGTCGACAAGATGCAGAAGCTGCGAAGGGCTTGGTTTGCCGAGCACCCTCAAGTGCGGCAGACCTCGTCAGAGGGTAATGTAGATTAAATGTAAGACTTTAATCCATACCATGCGATACATATCATCACTCGTCCCCCTGCCTGCCGGGGAGCTACGTTAGGTACGTTCGAATGTGACTACTTGTATTTTCATAAGGCGCAGTCCGCACGTGAGGGTACGTTCCACGACCTGCCCTCCACATTGTCCGTCAGGACGATACGCATCCACATACACGCCTCCTAATTGTGGGAGAGGAGCGCGGCCCCTCTGCGTCGGGCTGTGGATGCCAGAGACGTAGCCTGAGTGTATGCACAGCATATGCCCAGACTCGATCATGCCAGCACGAACCGTTACTCACTACCGTACGCTGGAGTTTTGTCTACATAGGGCTAGGCCCTCATGGACAATAAAGGGAATCAAAAAGTGTATGCGCACGATACTTATGCTGCTCAACGAACATGACCATGCTAGGTGGATGTTGTCAGACTTGTCATTCCTAAGTTATGAGGTTCGCCAGACAGCAAGTACTTGTGTTCGTCAGATATTCGTGGTCCGTAACGATGGAGGCAATTTAGGACTCAGAGCAACCAGACCAGTTTGTACATAGAATTCAGTCGTCCCTTGCATTTTATACTGTCCAGGTCGTCACTCGTGGTATTGCTGATTACATATCCTCTGGCTGATGTTTCGACACTGCTCCTACGCCAAACCCCACAGGGCGTGACGGTTTGTTGCGCACATGTGCAGGTGGGAGCGGGGATTCGAGGTAGGTGTTACCAAATTAATGTCACTAAAGTTACTATGTACATCAGCTTGACGACAAGGATGCGGAGGACATGACTCGAAGAGCAGCAACACACAGACTGAGACTACAAGTACGTACATACATTGCGGCGCGGCGCTCTCGGACTCAGTCGCCGGACTTGTACTAGCTTACCAGTCTTCGGTAGTGACCATAGTGTTGATTGATCGACATTAGTGTCAATCGTATAGCGCGAGTGTATTGAGCATAAAAAATACATTAGAATGTATAGTAACACAGCGTTGGCGGCTCTAAGAGACTTGTGCACGTACGGGAGCCCGCGCCACAGTGGAGTCTGGAGACGCCCTGCAAACCCCTTTCGCAGCCTCTGCATCTTGTTGACTTTGAGGTGCCAGGCAAGTGTGTTGAAGTCATCAGTATCGACGGAGGGGCTGTGGGGTATTCTCCTCCTGGCCGCTAGCGGTCGCATCGACCACCACGCTCCAGACATGACCACCACTGCAGACATCCGGCAAAGACCCAGCACCCCAGCGGGTACGGCACCGAATCATCATCAGGCATCCGGGATACACGCCGCCTCCTGTCCTCTTCGTCTTCCCTGCCTACGACCCCGTCTCCCCCGACAGTCCTAACCTCTGCGGCTGCAATCACCGCGTTGTCCTCGACGCATGCCATATCATTGCTGACAACTGCGCCGGCTTTCTCTCCACCTCCGCCCACCGCGACGACTCGCACCGTGTGCCGGAGACCGAGCGCACGCTCACCGCCGACGTCTACTATTACTTCCTCTCTGACGAAAGCGACCCTCAGTATGCCGTCGTCGACAGGTTTGCTGCCTGGCGCTTTCCGGATGCTCTCCCTGTCCACTGGCAGCCCGTCAGTTCCATCCATCGGGACCGCGCCGAGTTCGGCGTCAGTGAATCCGCCATGTCTGTTATAGTAAAAGGTCTTGATGAGGCCTGTATTGTCAGCGGATTCAGAGAACGCAAATCCTATCGTTCTGCTTTACCTGCAGATTATTTTGGGCTGATCCCTTTCGATAACAGAGAGAGCTTGCGACAACGCTCATCTAATACCAAAGGATCAGACCGTCTGGTTCGCCGCCAACCAAGTGAGCTTGTACAACACTATACAAACGATTCCGGGGCCCAATGATGTTGCGAACGGTATTTGTCTGCGTGCGGATATCCATTGTTGTCTCGACAGCCACGCATTTGTCTTCTTCCCCACTGGATCGCAGTTCATGATCTATTTCATTACATACTCCCCCCCAGTACCTGAATTGGTACCATCGGACGGTGGCGAATGTGCACGAACGTGTCTCTCCTCAATTTATATATGCCCGCTTTGCGTTCAACGTCATCGCAACATCCAGTCCTTTCCCAGCCATCATGCGGCTCGTGTCTACTACTATTGCGTACGAAGCGCAGCTAGCAAGCAGCCCATCTTTATACAGGAAACGCAGGAGCGCCTCCAGGGTTCCGAGTGAGGAGTCCATACCGGGAGAGACTGCAGATGATAGTGCGTAATTGAGCTGCTGTGACATTCTCGGCTGACACGCCTATCCAATTGTAGTACCGATGGACAATGAGGCACTCGCATCCCCCTCCCGATCCACCGAGGACGTTTTTTTCGCAAGATTTCCGCGTCTCCATACGTACACTGCGAGCGCGCACGCAGGTCTGTGCTGACTTCTGATCTACTCTCAGGCCACGAAGTTGGATACTCCACTGACCCCGACTTCAACATGCTCGCCTGGCACCCCGAAGTGGACAAGATGAAGAAGCTGCGCGACGCGTGGTTCGCCGAGCATCCCCAGATACGGCAGACGTCGTCCGCGTCTGAGGGTATTGCTGATGCCTAGCAGTATATGGTACGCGTCCTTTTCTGCGTCGCATTGCTTCATAGTTTGAGATTAGTCACTACGTGTAGGTCGTCGTCGGGCCGCCGAACATGACTCGGCACTGATGCAGACTGGTGTAGTGTCTTGGCTCTTGGCTGTCACGCGTTGTCTTTTTTCAAGAGCTGGATGCAAATGTACAACTACGGAGATGAGATTCGAAACTAGCGGGGGACCATAGGCTGAAATTTTGATGCGCCTGCAGTGTAGTTTCATACAGGGACCTTACATTGACTCAATCGTGCGCGTGAGGTCACAACCGGTGACCGTGGCCGACTAGTGGGCATGGGTCATGTACCGAAGGCGAAGGAGACGATCATGAGTATGGACTCAATAGATATGCAGTAGCAATAATAGCGACCTAAAGCAGCAAGGAGTCGAGCTTCGACAGCACCTCCAGCACGCCCGCGATCAGCTCAAAACATAGGTCCTCCTCGCCACGCATCTCTCTCCGCACCTCATGCACGAGCCCGAGCACGGCCTCGCGCCCGCTCACGCCGCCGACGCTGCCCATCCCTATCCGCGATGCCTCGCGCTTCCTCGTCGGCGCACCGGTCTTGTTGGCCGCGGACGCGGAGCCGAACGGCCAGCACGCGAACTCGGCGAGAATGTCGTCGCAGCGCTGGAACGCGGCCTCGCGCTCCTCGTATGAGAGGCGCGTGAACGCGTTGTCGAGCACGCTTGCGGCGTACGCGGCGCACGCGAGGGCGACCGCGCGCGCGTGGCGCGCCTGCGTGCCCTCCTTCTGGAGTGCGGCCGCGGGCACGGCGGACGTGGTCGCGGTGAGGAGGGCGACGACGCGCGCGACGATCACCTCCTTCGTGCGCACGTCCGCGACGGGGTGCGTCGCCATGTCAAAGAGGAGGAAGTTGCGCTTCTCCGTGCGGAGCACGCCTTTGTCGACGAGCCCCTTTGCCAGCCGCTCGCGCACCTGCTTCAGCTGGAAACCGATCTTCATCACATTCCATGTCTCGCCTGGGGTGGGCGTCGAGTCGGACGCGGAGGGGAGGGGGACCCAAGAAGGAAACGGTACCGTCAGCCTGCGTCGCGTAAGCCCGTGGTCCTCCGCGGGCGCGGTGCCGAGGCACGACTGCTCGCGAGGTGGAAGCGGGACTCACCGCTGAGGAGGTCGACCCACGTGTTGACCGCCATCCGCTCGATGTCCTCCTGCGCTTTCATCATCTTGAGCGTCTCGTCGAGCAGCGTCTCCCCGGTCTGCCGGTCGTCGATCACCTCGACAATGCGCTCCGCGGGCGGTACGTGTCTCCGGTTGGGGTCCTTCACGAGGGCTATTCGTCGGCGGAGAGCGAGTTCGATGAGGATGCAGCCGCGGAGGGCGTACGAGATGTTGTCGTTCCAGAACGAAAGATAGCCCTATGGGGAACGCGAGGTCAGACACATTCGCACTAGGGATCGTGCTCTCGGTGCGAAGGTGGAACTAGTAATTCAAATTTCGACGCGGGTCGCGGTCGGGTCGAGGGCAAGGCACGAGTGCGCGAGCCCCGAGGGTGTACACATTCCGGAGGTGAAGTGTCTTGGTAGCAGGTCGCATACGAGACACTAGCTATTCCCGACCGCGCACGGATCCCACTGTTTTTAGCGGTGATATCGCTTCGCATTAAGCGAACCAAGAGTGCATCGAAGGTGCACTTCGCAGAAAGGATCGCCGGTGAAGGAACAAGCACCAGTATGGTCCAGTGAGACGCCCTTGCGCAGCACTCGAGAGCAGCAGTTTACTATCACGCAGAAGGGGCGAGCGGCGCACCTGTTTATCTTTCAGACCAAGCAGCAGGACCTCCTCCATGATCGTGAGCTTGGGTGCGCGCCCGCCCTGGCGCTGGTCCTCGTCCGCGTTCTCGAGGTCGCGGGGGTCGTACGCGATTTTGCTGCCACCTTCGAACGCGGTGCCCGCGTGGGAGAGTGAATGGATGGAGGAATGTGTGGACAGGCCGCCAGCGCCGCCTCCGCCGCCGTTGCTGGTGGGTGTGGTGGGCGACCCGGCCCATGCGTCGCCGTCTGCGTCGTTCGCGCTCGAGGACCCCGAGGCATTGGGAACCCGGCGGCGGGAGAGTCCACCGGTGGTCGTCATTGCGCGCGCTTTCGGAGGGAGGTAGCCTTGGATTTATTGGGTATACTAGGCGTGTCGTCAGGAGCGGCTGGGGGATGTGGGGGACGGCGAGGAGAGCGGCTGAGGGAGGAGATGAATGCTGGCTGCAGAGCGGTCCATTGCGCGCTTGACTGCGCCTCGGCAGCGACGGCAAAGCCCGACGCAGGTTGTTTCTCAATCCCATCCTGGACCTTTCCCCTCAGACCGCCTCCCCACCAGCGCCCCCAGCAAGCCCAGTCTTTGTCAAATACGAACAGCGTACGACCTCGTAGAGGATACGGAAGCGCGCGCATCAAGATGGGGTTCCAACGAATCATCCGGTAGCACGCTTCGCCATGTTCGTTCAGAATGTTACATCGTCGACGTCGCCAGGACGCCTTTTATTTATAGGTGTCTACTTGTGTTCTGTCGACGACAATCAGACGGCAACCACTCCGTCATCCATGGTCATGAACACGGCAGAGGCGCGAACGAGGCCTCTTCACCCTACCCTCACGTCTCTTCACTCTACACCGACGGTCCAAACGTTCGCCGTTGCAGCAGTCAGAAGCCGCCAGCACATGCGCGGTTGCATTCAGCTGCCTCCGTTGGTTAGCAAGGCTGTCAGTAGCAAGACTCTCAGCCCAGCATTTCAGTACCGAACACGAATTAATGGCAATACGGAAACCCTAGTGGTTCTCCCTAGCCGCATTTGATCGCTCAATAACACATATCTGTACTATCACCGCCAATTGCGCGTACAGACAGGTGTCGTAATCATATGGTTCAATGGCCAGTGGACGCAACTCTAACAACAGAACCCTGTTTAGCACCGCATAGGTCTTATGGCCCACTTCCTAACTTGGCGTCGGACGTGGCTCTGCCACCTGTTTGTCTTTACAGGCGAGATTGCTCGACTCCGCTCCAATTACAGCAGATTGCACGTGCGGGTGACATATATAGCGCCTGCACCGGGGAGCCGAATGCCTTGACCTCCACCCGCCTCCTTACTTCCTCGGGTGCACTGTGCCCGTTCGGTGACGCATACGGGGTGTGCCCCGCTGGCCCGTGCGCATTCAACGAACGCGCTCATCGGGCTATGCGCCTCAGCATGACGGACTGCCCCACTTATGCTGTATGGGTAAGACGCGGACAACCCCCGGAGCGCGAGAAGCGAGACCGAGAGTACGCCAGTGTCGGCCGCTGACCGCTGGCCCGCATTCGCGCTTGGGTGCGGCAGCCTTACATCTACGCAAGTGCAGTCGGCACCCTTATCTCCTAGTGTCCAATCGGCGGTTCCTTCGAAATCAGTCCTCCGCCGTATCCTGGCAATGGCGGCCGCGGCCCATTCTCACTTGCATCCTCACTTGCAGCGGTACGCGCACGGAGCGGAAGCGGTACGTCCCAGAGAGGCGTGGCGAAACAAATTCATGCGCGTTCGCCACCACATCCCGAAGGGCAAGCGGATATTCACTCGCTCTCACAGGGCGTCCCGCCACCCCGCCGTTTCCACTGCCGCTCGAGGGGCAGCCTTGACGTACCAACGTGGTGGTCGCGTCCGAGTGGAGCTGCACAGCGGGCGCACTGATGTGTATATACGTGCGGCCCTGACTGGCCCGCAGGTAGTGAATCACAGGCCGCTGGCGAATTTGGAAATGTTAGCTGGTGAATCTGAGGGTGTGACTCAGGTTTGATGCCCATAACTTGCGAACGGGACTGACACCCTGCAGGCTATATATCTGAATGAACGCGAGGACAGGACACACACCAATCACTGACAGGCCTCGTATGTGTGTGCCCAGAAGATATGCGGACTCCGGTGCAGACGATGCGAATCATCTCATTGACGTTCGTGTAGACCGGGTTGCACCAACGGCGCAAGTAGATGTGTACAAGCAAGCAGGCCGACAGATTCCGCGACGTTGCAGACGAGCTTGTACGTGATGCACTACGTTTCTTCCACGCAGTCTAGCTGTTGCGTAGGTAAACCTAGAAGTCCGTCGGCGGACGCTCAGACAGCGTGACGCACAAGCAACACAGCCTACTGTAGCTATGCAGGCCAGCAGAGGCAGCAGAGCCACCTCAGCCCCTCGTCGAAATATGTCGCACCCGGTGTCCGCGCGATCATCCGCGAGCACCGCCTCCTCTACCCCTTGGCGTGGTAGATCCAGAGATAGCGCGTCGCTACCTAGGATTTCGATGAGTGAGTCGCGGATCTCGTCATATGTGATGACGGGCAATTCGCCAGGAATAGCGAACGTGTAGCTTCGCTCTGCGCAATTCGTCAGTGGTCGTGGTCTCAGAGTCTGGCAACAGAGGGCGCACATCGAGGGCGAGCGCTGCACACTGTCCTCAGAGCACGCTTCCACTGTCGCCTCGATATCAACAGACAGTGCCTGGACGCATCATCGCCCCGGCACGCTCGAGCGGACCATGTTGCACGACGGCGCGGTGCTTACTCCTCCGCGCATCCCAGTGTCTGTGACCCTTACAGTACGTCTGAGCCGGTAGGGATGCTTACCTGTGCTGAACCCTCCTGGTGGCACGCAAGACGCCCTCGCACGGTACTCAATTTGAAAGACATTCTGTATCCGATGTCCGGCAAACGGCGCATACAGTGTGTGGATGCAATACGGCAACGGGGCCCGGTTTCCCGCTGGAGGAAGGAGGGGCTCGCGAAGGTGTGGAATTCGCGCGAAGAAACCTTCACGGCGGATCGAGAGTCACTGGCGGATATTCTAGCTAGTGTATGCGCTGCAGCGAAGTCAGCATGCCAGGTGTAACGCGGCTCGATAACTGAACCACATACTCGCACCGTCTGCGTTCCCCTCGCCTGAAGTTGTGGATGCACACTTGCCCCGTCTAGGTCCCGATCGGCATTTCCTCTTGTATGCTGCAAGCTCCGCTTCGTATGCAGCAGCAGTGGGCATTTGTCGTATGATAGCTAGGAAAAAAACGGCGATCGCGATGACCTTGAACGCAAAGCGTACATATACGGACTCGAGAGAGACGTGATCATGGATCTCAGCCACCACCCGATGAAACACCTCGGCGTAGTCGCACTTTGCCTAGATGACATACACTGCTAACTTCGACACGGCAGGCACGAAGACGAGCGAGTGACGCCGGTAGAGGCAGCGGCGGAGGCCCGCGTGCAGGCACACGTCGCCGGGCCTCCGAATCGCAGCGAGGGTGTTGTCCCAGTTGACGCGGAACCAGGCCACTTCGTCATCCGGCACCACGCGTTGTCGCACGAGCTTTCTGTCGTACGGGCGGGTCAGCACGGCGTCATCGCACAGCGAAGGACTGCAACGGGAGTGACCTTCGCGAATCCGCTTAAAATGCAAGCATTCTTCGCAGATGTCAACGCGGGCATGCTGGGCGGGACAAATGGCTCGCCAGTGAGCAGGGAGAACATCCGGGAATGTCCAGGCGCCGAGGTTGCCGACGACGGGATACGGAGGGTCGCGTTCGTCTGAGAGGAAGTAATATACAGATAGTAGACGTCGGCGATGAGCGTGCGCTCGCTCTCCGACACGCGGTCGGCAGCGTCTCGATGCGGGGCGGTCAAGAGGAAGCCGGTGCGGTGGTTGCAAATGAAGTGGCAGGCATCGAAGGCTCCGCGGTGGCGGCAGCCACAGAGGCAAGGGCGGGTGCGGGATCTTAGGCAGGGAAGAAGAGAACGACCCAGGTGACTCATGACGATCTTCCGCGCGTCAACGGGCAGCGTAGAGACAAGACAAGGATCCTAGACGTGCGAGGTCTTGCTCGATGTTGGGATGGCGGCCTGCGCAAGGAGCGCGAGAAGCACAGGTCGAGACGCAGCACTTCACCCAAGAGCAGAGCTGTTATTTCGGGGAAAGTACGGCCGCGCTGGCGGGAAGTCCTTCAGTGGCTAGCTGAATGACCCGCCAGCCAGCCCGTCAGCTAAATTCTCGACGACGAAGAGCTCAGATGACGCACGTTCGGATGTCCCACACGTCCTCGCTGCTCTTTTCCAGCCTACGGCGCGCCCACCACTCCGCCCGCCGGCGGATCCACGCCTCGCGTTTCTCCTCGGGGTGCAGACCCTTCAGCAACATGCAGAATTTGAACTCGGCGAGCTTCGGCCCGCAGACGGACGTGTGGCCGTAGCGGTAGATTGACGTGAGCTGCTTCCCGACGACTGACAAGTACGCTTAGCTTAGATATATGCGTTAGTAACTCGGTAAGCATACTGTTGCAGGAGAGGAAGTCGTCGAAGAGCTTCATGCACCCCGGGATGTCATCTGGCGTCGGGTGTACGTTGCGGAGGTATGCTTCCTCCCGTCGGACGGCTGCCTCAAAGTCATTGTTGGACATAGTTGATTCAATGCCAGCAATGGCTAGAACAGACTGGAGATTTGCAAGGAGAACTGGACACAGCTAGTATAAGTCGCCTTCTCAGGAAGGGTCGTCCCGGCTAACGGACGCGATCACGTGTGCCGTGTCTCCAGAACCCGCGTGGCACGGTTCTATTCAATACGCGGGGTCTATCTTCATCACGATAGCATACGCAAACATTATCCCTACATTAGAAATACTCGTACAGTTTGGTCTTTCACACACGGTGACATACCGAGACAAGGTGCCGCGAAGAAACCTGTATGTTTACACGCCACAATTAAAGATCGTCAAGAACACAAGCTCACGCGATACACCGTCATCGGTGTTGTCCACAAGCTGACCACACCATCGGGCGAGAAGCGCTATGAGTCTGACGACTCTGACGGCGACAGCGATCATGCTCCAAGCATTCACTGGGGCGATACGGATGAAGAAGATGAACAGGTGATTGTGGACGAGCTTACCTCTGCCCAGAATGCACTATAGGCCATGGCAGGAGAAGCAGGCGTGCGCCTGCTACATCTCCAGACTTACCACCGACAGTTCAGGATTGGCGGTGCGTTGCACTATCCGCACAAGATGGTGATATCCCTTTACTCGAACTATGAGCTGAATCACATCGTTTTCGAGGAGGAATTTGCGAAGATGCAGAAGTATCTCGGGATCCAGGAGGCACCAGCTTGGTACGTGAGCAACACAAACTCAACGTGGGAGAGTGTCGTTCCGAAGTGGTGAACCGTTTTCTACCCGTGATGGTGTAAGTGGCTTGTGGTGACAAGTCTCGGGAGAAGGTCGCCCATTGACCAGCCATAGTAGAGAACGGGAGGTTTCCACGTTTCGTTCATGTCTGGTATGAGGCTGCGGTGGAGCCTTGGAAGCGGGTTCATGCCCGACACGCGTTTGATTCTCTACAAAAGCTCGATAGGCAACTGTTTAATGCGACATTTCATTTCGACTCACCTCGGCAGTCAACGCTCCGTGTTTGACGGGCGGCTCGTCGTATGGCGTAAGGAGCTTGCGCCTCTCACCCGGAGGATCAATGGACGGCAGTGTAATTATGGCGATCCTGGAGCTCGACAGAGGCATGTTCTCTAAGGCTATTCGTAATTGGTAGGTGCGTATGCAGTGTGGGGTGGGTGAACGGTGACCATTATATACTCGTCGGGCGAGGGTTGGGCACGTGCGCGGCCAGTGCACCGTTGGTTCGCCATCAAACAAACATAAGTATCCCGTTCTGGACATCCATATGGTTCCGCCACGGAGCAGGATCAGTGGTAGCCCGTGGCCGGCGGAGGCCTCTGTTCTTCTTTGTCATGCACACGACATCCTGAACAAGCGAAGACCCGTAGCCCTCGATCAGCGACCTTCGGCTGCCCCTTCCTCCTCGCTCTCTCCATCCCGCCATTACCCTCTGCTCCCTACACATCACATCTCTACAATGAACTTGTATCGGTCGCCTCGCTTTCTTGTAGCAAGTATCACATAGGCTCTCGGTGGTACTACCTCGTAGGAGGAGGTCTGGCGGACAGACGGGAGCGCCAACGGCGGATACCAATTGCTTGTGACGAGCATCATGAAAGCATTCGTCATTGTTGTTCAGGTTTCTGCTATGCACCTCCGTTCAAGTACAGAACGTGGACTTGACCGCGACAGCCATGGTCGTTGAGCTCTTCCCGGCGAGCTCATGCCCGAGGACAGGACATAAACCAACCCTGTGTTCTTGCGTTCTTCGACGTGCGCAATTCCAAGAACATTCGTCGCTTGCCCGCATCGCGTCCCGTCTGCGAGGTCCTTCTTATGTGGCATGCCGTGTCGGTGAGTGCAAGTTCATCTTGGGCATGCAATAGTAGCTTGCATCCTAGATTAACAGAACAACTTTGGATAAGTCGCTGAGTCGGTGGCCCTGTTTCGAAACGCAGCTTGCCCAACTGGCCGCCCTGCCATGCCGTCGATCCAGGCTCATCTCCAGGTCGACAAAACGTACTCCGTAATCTCCGCCTTACTTAGGTCTCAAAAATAGCTATTCACTCGCGCCAAAGTGAATGTCTTAAATGTCTGTCCACGCGCGGGTTCTTGCTTCGACCTCCACACGGGTGCGTCGTATCCAGCCCTCTGAGAATTTTGACGATCTTCAAGTACAGTTCCTTATATTGCCCCGATATGTAAGCGCACACCGTCAGAATACAGCGAGCGTTCAGGGTCGTTTCGTCGCTGGTAACCGGTATTTTGCTT
Source organism: Daedalea quercina L-15889 (assembly GCA_001632345.1). Lineage (NCBI taxonomy): Eukaryota > Fungi > Basidiomycota > Agaricomycetes > Polyporales > Fomitopsidaceae > Fomitopsis > Fomitopsis quercina. Next base: position 30,182 of record KV429119.1, read on the forward strand.
CAATCGATGCTCTGCCCCGCTCCGACGTTCAATGTGTTTCGCTCACGGATAGATCTCCCTTTTGTGTGCGTGCGATCGATGAAGCTTGAATGTAGGCTCATCATGCTTGACGTATGTCTCGGCCAGAGCACTGCTCGCGGGGGCAATACAGAATCTACGGCGGGTTAAACGCAACATGTAACAGAGTCATATGCCACCTCGAAGCGGCGCATGCACACAGGTCTTGTACTCGTACCATCGAACGTTCCGTGGACGTAACTCTGATAACAGACTGAAAACGGGGGCCGCACCTCTACATCGCTTCTCGTGAGTGGTCCACTATCAGACCTTTTGACATGTAATTGACACCGCTCTTCCTTTCGCGATATGCATCGAGCCACAGAAGTATCGATGATAACGACAACAGGACCGCACGGGAGGGCAACATATACATACAACACCCGCACTGCGCGGGCCCCCTCCGTCCCTATCGTTCCCCCCCCCTAACCCACTCACGCACGTTCCGCGGCCCCCGCCCTTTCGTGGCCTTCCACCCCATGCCCGCGCGCTGCAGCATATGCCTCGACACCCTCGGCGAGGTCAGCACACCCATGACGACACCCTGCGGGCACCTCTACTGCACCGCGTGCGCGACGCGCCTCTTCGGCGGTGCGCGCGGCGCGCCGTGCGCGATCTGCCGCCGGGGCCCGCACGCGCTCGGCGCGCTCATTAGGCTCTACCCCGACTACGCCCGCGAGGGGCCGCCTCCGCCTCCGCCGCACGCACGGGGCGCGCCGTATCGCAAGCCTACTTCGACGAAGTTCATACCCGGCGGACGGGGTGTGAGGGGGAATGCAGCGTCGGCCGGCGATACTTCTCGCTCGGCGGCAAGTCCTCTTTCCCAGCCCACTGGCCGCGGCACGCACCCCCGCGTCTACGCTGGCGCTGGCAGGCTTCCACCCGTGCCCACACGCTCCGGCGCCGCGTCGGCGATGCGCCGTGCGCACCTCCAAACTGGTCTGCTGCCGCGTCTTCAGTTCCCTCGAGGCCGCGGCCACGCCGTGCCCACTGCCACTCACATCTACTCTCCCGGTGCGCGCGGAGAGCGGAATCGGCCACTCCTCTTGTCCGCACTGACGCGAGGGCGGGGCGGAGCAGGTTCAGGTGCGTTCGTGGTCGCATCCCGAGAGTCTAAGCGGATACTGAGCTGCACGTCGTCTCGCGTTCCGCAGCTCGAGGTACGACCATCACGAATCTGCGCGGCCGCCGAGGCGTGTATGTCCAAGCAGGACCAGTGCTGCGACGACGGTAGTACTGGTTCGGATGAGCCGCCGCAGTCAGTTTACGGCGTTCAGGACCTCACCAGAAAAGCCGACGCGGACGTTCTGCCAATTCAGTTCTATGCGTGCCGGTGGATGTGAAAGCACGGCATCCGTGTTTGACGTTACAGACTCGGCATGTGTACGCGCGTCCCAGATATACGGATGCGTGCGGATGCCACTGGCACAGACGACGGCGTGGAAACGGTCTGCTTCGCTTCAGAACATGTAACAGTATAGGTGCGCATATAGACAGAAGGCGGATTCCACAACGATGCAGACACGTGCGTACCATACGAGATGGACTACCTTCCACCTTGTCTAGTTGACTCAGTGAGGAGGATATCGATGCGCCATCTGTCAGGGCCCCGCCACTATGGATAAAGACGCGCTTGGGCACGTGTACATACAAGGATAGTACAGGGTACATTCAGGGTATATACAGAAGGCAGGCCAGCTGCGGCCGCAAAACCGCTGCGTTAACTCCCAAGACAAGACGCTGTCATTTGAATCATGTGTTCTGTCGATAGCCCTTGTGCTTTATAATACAGTCATGTCCGATGCTTCGTTCTCGCAGCAGGACCATGAGGAAGCCGACGTCGCCCAGCATGGGCTCGATGCAGATCGAGCGGGGTCGTCCGTTAGTGTTTGTAGATCACCAGAAAAAGCGGGCGGATGGCTTCGTTCTGCCCAGCACGTCAGACTTCAGGATACAGGGGTGACGCCGAAGGGGGGCCTACCTTGTACACTGTACAAAGAGACCATCGCGTTAGCACACATGAACAGCACCCAGCACACACGTACGCTCACCAATGGCCTCGTCGTAGTTCAAGTCGTTCCCCGGCTCGCCGATGACCGAGTCGTACCCCGCGGGCGGCTGCGCACCTCATCAGCACCAGACGTCCCGAGACAGCATCCAATTGAGACAGCGCGGCGCACCTGGGTGAGGTCCTCATCGCCAATGGCCATCTTGACTGCCCTGCCCATGACGACGTCGGAGAGGAGCATCGCCTTGAACGGCGAGCCGCCGCACTCGTCGACGTAGTCGTTCGCCTTGGACGACGTCGCAGAGGTGTAGATCCCCGCGCCGAACCGGCCAAAGTTCGTGCGCTGGCCCGCCTTCGCGATGTGGAACGACGTCTGCGCGGAGCCGGCATCGCCACGCGCGGACAGGGGGGTCAGATGGGGACGTGGTGTACAGGGGCAGGAGACGCACGCGGATGATGCAGCAGAGCGAGCAGGCAGTGCTGCGGCAGAGCTCTTGCTGGTTTACGCTGTCGCCGACGGTGCACGCGCGGACCGTGCCATGGAAGCGCCGCTTGCTGTTCCCACCTGTGAAGCCGGTCTTGCGCTCGATCGCATGCTTGTAGCGCGAGAACTCGTCCGTGTGGCCCTTGTCGCAGTATATCTTCCATATCTGCGTTGAGATGCACGGCGTGAGTAGCTGGCACGGCGGAGGAGATGGTTGCTAGGACTCGCCCTTACGACGGTCGGGACAGGCGTAGGGTGCTTCCACTGGGACCTAAACTGCTTCGACACTGGGTGGAGGATCGGCGTGCCTATATGCTACTAGTTGATATATTAAGTGGAGCTACTCACCATCCCTGAAGGAGGCCATGTTGTCGCTGATGTTCAAAATGATAGGAGCTGTGTTTCTTCGTGACTCCGGTTTGTCCAATACGTTAGGCGGATCCCTCACCGGAGCTGAACGCGTCTTCACTGCACTTCTTCGAGCAAAAATCGCTGAGTTTCCCGTTGAGCATCGCCTTAGGATACTTCCAGCACCTGTGCAGGTTAGGAGTAAGCCTCTGCGGCCTTTACGAATGACGGAAGAGCCACAGGAGGCATCCCTCGGCCTTCCCAGTCCTGACAGCCTCCCTTGAAAGTGCGTGATCGTGGTCAGCACACGGTACTGCGAAAATGTCTGGATTCTCTTCCTTACAGGCGATGTTTGTTCGAGCAGTAGTCACTCGGCACGCCGTCAGACCCTACGAATGTCGGTTGCTGACATCTCGGGAACTTGCAGACGTGAGAGACCGGTGCGGGAGAAACGGCGCGTGAGCTTCCTGGGTTATCCTTGCCTGACTGGTACGCGTTGCGGCAGCGCATCCCGCAGAAGTCGTGTACTGCGATGGAGATGTGTTAAGACGACACCAAGGCAGAATCGTATGGATGTTCGCGTACCGCGGTCGCCCTCGACGTAGACCGGACGTGACTTGCAGCTCTTATTCGGGAGTGAGTTCGCAGTGTATAGACGCGCGTGAGAAACCACAAACGAGATAGCATGCAGAGTCTGACGCCGCTGAGCTGCTTCATGGCATCTCGGTGGGTCGTACCGCAGTATGAGGAGTACGACCCATCGGGATCCTGCCACACGTTGCTGCGGCAGCCGGGGTATAGGCAGGTCGTGTCTTGCGTGCACACCGTGTCTGGACACATATCTCGACTTGCAGTGGGTGGTCGCTGTTGGTGCAGGTAGATGGGGACGGGCCGCAGCTCGCAACGGCGGGGAGTCGGGGCAACATACTTATATGCGACGGACAATTGAAAGGGTACTTATTGTGATATTTACTGTATGTATACTGTTCAATTGAACACAAAGGGGCAAGCCAAATTCGGCAAAACGCGATGCGCGCCTTTGTCTGCCTGCCGCACGTCCTCCGCGCCTCCAGGTAAGCCGTCCCGCCCGTCTCCCAGTATGTTGCTGATCTTAGCCTTTGTAGTCCTCATGTTCACCTGGATCAAAGTCTATTTTTTCTCTTCCCCGCGGCCGGAAGAGCACTATGCAGACAAACGTAGTCGAGGGTCATCGCATCGTCACCGACACGCCGGTCGCAGAACAATGTTGCACTCAGGATCACAGAGGCATCGAGACGAGCGGTCGGGTAGTCCGATGGATGTCGACGGTACGGACACGCCAAGTAAGTTCCAAACAGTATGCATCCACGAGTTTCCAGCCAACTATGAGTGGGCGAAGTAAACGCGCCAGTTGTCCCGAGCCCTAGGCTACATGCACAAGACCCCACCCGCGGGCGCTCCAACTCCCCCGTAATACCACCAGACACTGACCCGGATGCCCCTATTCTCTTCTACCATCGAAACGAGTCATATTACGAGTACGTGGTCCTCCTCATTTATACGCTACTTAACTTCACCGACACCGATTCACCAGATTCACGAACTTTGCGCCATCTCCCATCCACTGGGCTGATGGCAAAACTTACCCTACTGCAGAGCACCGTGCGTCTGAAGCCGTTACCCGCGCATTCGTACTGTCTCACACGCCGTATGCAGTATTCCAGGCGCACAAATTCATGCCTACCCGAGCCGACCTGGCTGAACGCATCCGCAAGCTACACACCCCCCGCGAGGCGCTCGACGAAGCAGGTCGCCTGCGCAGGCTGCAACGTCCTGACTGGTTCGACGTCAACGTCGACATCATGGATGAGATCCTGAAGGCCAAGTTCACGCAGCACCAAGGGCTAAGGGGTCTTCTTCTCAGCACCGGTGACCGCGACATCGTTGAGGACAGCCCGGTAAGACACTCGCACGCAATGCAACGTCCCCCTGCTTACCCGTGGCCTCGCACAGGTTGATTCGTTCTGGGGATGGGGGCATGACCGAGAAGGGCGAAACGAACTGGGGAAGGCGCTTGTGCGACTTCGTGAGAAGCTGAGGCACGGTCAGTGATGTTCTTTGTATCATATGTATGCTATAGAAAGAGGACAGACATCGTGAGCGTCCTTTAGTCCCTTGTGACAAGATGAAAAAGGCAGTCGACCACAGGGTCCACGCAGGGATCGCTTTCCTGGTCCCTTGCTCTGGTTTACAGTGATCTCAGCCTCCGATGCACATGGGAGCCCGTTTGACAGCGAGTGCAAGTCCTGATGTGCCTGATACAGTTCTAGAGGTGAGCACGAATCAATCAAGCAAGCGGTTGACTGGAGCACTGCGAGCCCTGCTGTGTCCCGCATGAGCTTGCAAAAACCCATCAGACTCACTTGTGCTCGTGTGCACAAGTCGCGTATTGTCTTGACATATTATCTCCGGGTGCAACCTACATCCTGTCGGATCGCAGCCACCACGTTGACGTTCCCGCAGCGTAATAGGGGCTTTGAACTCCACGCGCTCTGCGGCATTTTCCCACAGGAACTCTGATCGTGACGGTGTAGGAGCTCCATGGCTGACGGCCCTCTCATTTCGGTGAATGCACAAACGGCGCTATGTGTGATGTGTCGGCAGGGTCCCCACCAGCTAGGTACGTTTGTCACGCGACTCTACCCCTCACAAGCCCGACCCCGACCCCAACGCCGAGCGTGGATCGTTCATGATTAACTATCTCTCCTACCTCCGTCAAGAGGTGTACTTCGAGTGTGTTTGGGCTCGCACTATCGCTGTGTGCTATTGGCTGATGTTCTCTTACCACACCGTACAGCGTTCCCTCGCATGACGGCTGTACGTACCCTATCGCAGAGCATCGTACGTCCGTAGCACTCACCTACGTGTTCCTACCGTCCAAAACCCGTTGTACAGCACGCGTGCAAATTCGTGACCTGCTTTGCAGCTTGATGGAGCTGGCCGCCTGTGCAACCTGCAACGCCCTGAATGGTCCGACGTCGACGTCGGGCTCTTGGATTTGTTTCACGAGGCCAAGTTCACGCAGTATCCGAGATTGAGAGGCATGTATCTCCAGACCGCGGACCGCGGAGGAGAAGGCCTCAAGTCTGACATAAGACTCGGGGTCCTTGCGGAAGAAAGAACCAAGGCCATCGGCCCTACAAGCAAGTTCGTGCGAGGAATATGTATCTCGCTGGTCTTCCACGACGATTCAGCCGTTGTGATCCAACTACTGGTCGCGGGCATCGCTGTTCTTCGCATGCACCACCTTTCGTCAAATGCAACGTCCTAACGGAAGCCGGGAATGAAGCACAACACTCCCGAGCAGGATACAGAGATCTAGAGTCGACTGCATGAACGTCAACCTCGACTCTTTGCAGAGGCTAGGCCAGCGTTGCGCCTCGCATATCTCGCAGAGTGTAGACTTCGACCACAAAGTTGTTCAGTAGCAGAAGAAACGAACGAAGGTCGAAGTCCCCGACCTCTCGATAACTCCTGCGTCGAAGATTTTGCTTGGTGATTGGTCTACCTACAACTCTGGCGTTCCCGCTGTGTGGAGCTACCAAGACGAGGCCTTGCAACGGTGCAGCGGTAAATAGGATGCACAGGCCTGGGTTACCGTGCGAGCGAGATTCAATTCAAGTGTAAGGTATGTGTCTGGACTCGGTTCTGTTTGAGTTGTAACTTACGAGGAAGCATGTCGCAGTCCGTACTAGACCTCTCGCATTATTGCTCCGACACTGGTTATTATCAAGATCAGTGTGTTCGTTCTATTGCTCGCCTGAATCTCACGGGCTTTCACATACCTATGTGTTAGACCGTCTCAGACGTCGTGCGCAAGTCGCACTCCATCCCGCCCCGTCCGGCCACGTCACGCACGCGCCCGGTGGCCCGCGCCCCGCTCCTCGGTGACACATTAGTACCTCTGGAGGAAACTGTCTTGAGATGCGCTACAGACCAAGTAGCATTGTACCGGGCCTGCGGTTATTTTCTTTGATCTACTGAATTGATCTTGTCGTTTGAAAACGTTGCAAGACGGCGGGGCAAGGCACATACTGATTGGTCGTATTTTACCTGTCTTGCACTGTTCACAAGTATTAATGATCATATAATAGTTAATGCATTTCTTCAACATGTTCTGGTGAATATAGGGTTCTGACAGGATGGTAGCCTTCTATTTAATGAACTGACCAACCGTCGCTCCCACGATCATTCGGTCGTCTGCGGATTCGTTACTACCAAGTTGACGGTACACATCCACCGCCAATTGCTGATGCCGCTATTAAACTGAACCCTCGAAACGCAGTTGCGGGGGGTGATGAACCCCTCGCTTGTTAGTTATACGGGCCGCCGTACCGCATGCTAGCAAGGCGCAGAGCGCTGGTTGCGGTCACATCCCCGGATTTTCAGGGCGCCACCGAGAGGATAAGTGGACGTCGGTGAGTATCGGCCACGCGTCGCAATCGCTGAATAATGAGCCCCAGCATCTTAGACTAGGCTCCGTCTTCGAATGACTGAACGCCGACATCGCCGCTAGTCAGATCGCTATCTCAGCGTATTTTGTCGGGATCGCCGATGCGAGCGCCAGCGAACCTCGAGAAGCACCCGGTCTAGTTGCAGTAGGCAATTCCATTAGATGCAGTGCCCAGACCGGTCTGTGGGCATTGCTTTGGGCGTCCAATCAGGATTGGCACCTATGGTTGCCCGTGTGGGTCATCAGAACGGCAGAGTCGGGGTTTCACCGTTCAGGGCTTCATTGCACGCGTGTACGCCAGAAGCCAGGTAAAAGATGGTCATATCTCTAATCCGAAGGATGAGATGTCGGACACTACTATTCATCGCTTTGTTCCTATTTCTTCGACCAGGCAAAACGATGATACAGCGGTGCTTACATGCAAATAGCTCCCTTCTAACCATTGTGTCTGTCCATGGTCACTGCGTGCCAGTGTATTATCACCCTAAGGTACAGTACATATATCAATGCGGAATCATGCCTCCATATTATTATATCGATATAGGCGACAACACAAGACAGTCAATGATTGCAGGGACCCGAACAGATGATATCTTTGTACAAGCCACTGACCACGGCCCAATTTCTCACTACCTTTCAATTCGCATCATATATCAGCTATGAAGCGCACACCCGCTAATCTCCATCAGCACATCGGCACTGAACAGAACAAGGCCCTCCGGCCACTACTTATATGTATATCGAAAGCATCAGAACAGTGACACCCTACATGGTACCGGGGTAGACGATTGTCGTTTGCAGAGGGCCTGGGCCGCGTCGAGTTAACCACCACTTAGATTGCAAGGACTATCTGGGGTGAACACCTGAAGCTTGAAAGCGCTGTGGTTCGTTCCATAGCTTCCGTTACGCCTCGTAGATTCTACTACCTATACCCCGAGGGCGCAGGTGCTCGACAATTCCTCTGTGGTTGTCGTCCACCAATGATACTAATCCCCCCTGCTGGCATTCTCCCAAGGCCCGCGTTCTAGATTAACATTGGCACATTGCTCCCGCAGTGGAACACAAGGTACGACAAAGCTTCCTTATCATCGACCACTCATATGCTTAGTGATGGCAGTGGGCACGAGGTGGCGCAGACACGGCGACGTGAGTCGTCAGCATGATGTAGTCGCAACCAGTTCGCTGCCTGTAGTCTATCACAGGCTCGAGCTGAGACCGTGAATGCGGCCTTTGTGACTCGGAGGAGATGGAAATGTTAAAGGCCAAAACTCAAGTAGGCCCCACTTCGAACGGTGCACCTGCATTGACAATTAATTTGAATCGCGTGGCCTTGATATTTTTGTGGCCCCGTGTTGATATTGAAAAATGTGTGGCTTCGCCGAGATCGGCGAGCTGGGCGTCGCCCGTTTTCGAGAAAGCGCCGGTCTTGCAGTGAGCGTTGCGAGCGTGCGGGTACCGTTCCGGGTGCCTAATATAGCTGACAGTAAGATTGACTGGAGAGGCTCACAAGTATTACGTGATGTTCCTGCGTTACTGCCAGTGTCGTTCATTTTTGCTGACTTTCCGAATCTGTGGCTGCACCCAGCGAGAGCAAGCGATGTATTCGGTTAGTACGGGGGGCGAGTAATGCCCACTGAGAAATGTACGGTCGGTACAGCATGTTTGACGAGTCCGTGAACACGTCTACGGTATACCTAGCGCATATGAAGTGTCATTGCAGGTCAGCTTCCGAGTAATAGCGGAGGTGATCAAAAGCAGCAAAGACCGTCCTTGAAATTGAGCACTCGCGTGTCTCAGGCCCCACCTTCCACCGGCCTCCCGTTCGAGACTCAAGCACGAGTGCATCGTCCGTGCCAGACAAATACCGCTGATATGAGTGCTAGATCATGCTAAAGCAATACTTCGCATACCTGTGTCTGGACGTGCCCCCTGAGCCTTCGCTACGACGAGTTCGATGACCTGACCATTCAGTATATACCAGGACTCGGACATTGATTTCCCCGTGAAAACCGCGTAGAAGAGAACTCAGGCGCTTCCGCTGCACCCAATGTGACATCAAATTATTACATGCTGGTACCATTCATGCGTGGTTCGAGGCTGGAGTCTAACAATACGGAATGAGCTGGAATGGAGTGTCTATACCATTGACATAAGGCCTGCTGTGCCTTCTTGGGAAGTCGCAAGGCCGCAGTCACAGGCCCCAAGACTTGGTCTGCGTCCCTGCACAATATTTTTTGTGAGTATGTGGCGTGATAAGTGATGTCGCTTCCAGCGGCTTCATGATTCCCACCCGGGTATAGTTGCTTTACTCAACGAGCCGAGCACATTCGCCTCGTGTGGCATGAAGAATTCATTCTGTCAATATCTCTAGAGTCAAGGAAGTCAGCGCCACGGTATACGGCGTCTTCCAAAGCGGCTACTCACCTGATAACAATTCTTCTCTGAAAGATGTCCCGTCCTAGGTCGGCTCGCATATGACTTGGGCAGATGCGTTGGTCGGACTGGTATCCAAGTAGCGGCTGAAGCAACATAACATATCCGAGTCTCGGCTGCGCGTGAGGCTCGTCGAAAGTGTTCTCAGTTGGTGATTTGCGACTGGAGTCGCCAATGTCTCCTAAGACTCGTGCGTACCATGAGGCGAGATTCATCAGTAACTACTCCAATCGGTAAGTATATCAGACAGAGCGACGCGAAGTGGATGTACCCTCCGCATTCGCTTTATGCGACGAGGAAATATTGCCCATGGGTCTGCTATGGCAGAGAAGGTGTCTGGCGCAGCCCCCGCAGCGTCAAAGTGATTCCTTGTCTCAAACGTTGAGTCGACTGGATGTGCGTCCGTTCCAGCCTCTAGCAGACGCGAACAACGGCAAGTCCGCCCCTCCGGTGAATATCGTCAGTACGAACCGCGAACGGGCGAGACGGGGCAAGACGCCGTTGCTTCTCCCGTCAGGTTACGACACCACATCTCACGATAGCTTGTATCTCGTCCATTAAGGGAAGGAGCGTCCTCCCGCCGTCTGCCGGTATGATTTTGGGATCTTCCCCAGCGCATACACTATCCAGATTGTCGAGATTGATGTGGGTACCGGGTTCGTGACGCCCGGTCCCCCCCTCGCTAAGCCACGCTGGCTTCGCAGGCTAGCAGGTTTTCGATGTCAGCGTGAATGAGGCGCGTCACCGAGGGCCAGCGGACATAGCGCGATAGCCGTGATCACGCTATGTGCCTCGGAACGTTGCCATAGGAAAATCTGTGACAAGACGCGAAACATGTGAGCCTGGGCGTATCGCGGACGGCTGACTTTCAATTGACTTGGAAGGCGCACACAGAGGGCTAGAAGGGGTGGCCCCGGCACGGCAGGCGAAATTGCGGATCGCACATAGATATGTGCACACGATGTAGATATGTCAATGACGGCCGACCGTCGGTCTCGCGCGAGCGACTGTGCGTGGCCGACTTTCACTGGATCGCCACGAGAATTCAGTATTCGGGTCACTGTACATGGCGATACTTCGTTGTACGTACCTTTCGCCTAGATGTGCAAAAATCTGAAAACGATGAGGCTCGCTGAGCTCAGCAACGTAATACTTATATCGTATGTCGGAGGCGGTAAAACAAGTACGGATATTCCGTCAAAGCCGTGATCTCAGGCGAGTTACTCAGTGACTCACCCGCCTTCAGCTTATGTCGCTGAATTTACACGATGTCAACACGAGCTGAAATTTAGCGAGAGCTTCCGCGCACCTTCGTACTCGTGCAATCTATGCTGCTCCCCAATTGGTCAGGCAGAATAAAGAGCACGCAGAGAGCGCAATCTTTCTGTGGCCCTACAGAACGATTATTCCGTGCCACACAACGTTGGATAGTTCAAGCGTATCAGACGTGCAGCCTAACAACCGGGAGGCCGCACGGTGGTTGTGCACAATCCCGCGGCGAACTGCGCAAAAAGGGAAATCGCAGTGGAGATTATGTAATCACGCAGGCCGCGAACATGCGCCTGTGTGAACAACGCACCCGACCTGAACATCGACGACGACCTACGCGACTGTGCCCCAACACGCGGCGTGTACAAAGCAAGGTGTACCTTGGCGAGACCTATCGGGAGCAAGGTATCGAGATGGTAAGTCTCACTTGCGTAGAATGAACTTACTTTGAGGTAACTCATCCAAGGTAGTCTTTGAACCGAGTATCGTCTCCAACGTCTGCACAGACCGCGTTCGCGCAGAGTAGTGTGATGGATGCTCCTGCATCTTCATCGACGTCAGCACCAGTGCCAATGCCACCGGAGCTCGAGCAGACACTAGCGATGTTGTCCTCGCACCGATCTGTACTAGGCTACATCCTCCTCACGCGAAGCCACCCAATCACAATTATTCGGCACTCAGGCGTCATCTTCGAGGGTGAGCAAGGGCGAAAATATGCGAGCGCGGTTGGACGGATCGCAGAGACTGTCCAACGGGGACTGGAGGAGGTCAGTGGGGATCAGTCGGAGCCGGTACGTCTATTGTCACGGTGTCTTCTTACTCTCAGTCGGGGGGACGTCCGAAATCCCGAGCAGAACTACTGACGAACGAGCTTCGCCCGTCCTGCGTCGCGACTGACAGGATGATATGCGGTTTATGCGAATTCGCACGAAACGACACGAAATCATGATCTCGCCCGGTACGTCACGCGCCGCAGACTGGGCCTGACCCCGCGTATGCCGAGTCTGATGGTCTGCGCCGCAGACGAACGGTACCTTCTCGCAGTTCTTCACGACCCCGCATCATGAGGTTGAATGACGGGACTCCGGGTCCCATGCTGTGCCCGCAATCGCTCCGTGTCTTCGACACGTCCTGTACCGTATTTAAGTTGGACAGATACCCTCAATTCATTTGGATGGGTCTAGTGTGGCGAGAGTTGGCGTTGTTGCTGTGGTCCTGAGAGAGGCAAGTTACGTGCGCTAGCCTCCGAACTGCCTGTCTGTCTGTTGGGCCTGGGTGCTTCGACGGACATCAAGCACACGACAGGCGAGAGGACAATACTGCGATCACGCATCACATGGAATGTCTACAGCGAGGCTGCAGTGTACAGTACGGATGCCCATTGTCCCTGTGTCACCGAAACCGCCGTTGCTCTGCTCAAATCGTGATCTAGTGCGTCTTCTGAACGCCTTACCTAAATGATGTCCCCTCTAACGCTTATCTATGCGCCTCCCATATCTGTGCCCCGACCTGATGGGCTGGGCCCTCTGACTCTTGACTTTTAATTTGTGTATCAGTGAGACAGAGACCATTCTCAAACAGAGTACGCTGACTCTGGTTGACTGTGCGCCATCTCGGTTAACTCAACGGCCCTACTTCATATAGTATGGAATGGCCGAGCGGAAGGAGAGATGGGCGCGGCAATTCATTTCACCATGGCGAAGTCTCGACCCTGAGCTTCCTGCGCCACCCGCACCGAATGTGGTTATCTCGTACGCTACTTTCCGAGCAGCTCGGAAACGTGGGCGTGTGCTTTGTTTGCGACGCGAATGATGTTCCCGCCGGCAGTGACGACGCAACATTATGCGCGCGAGACTGCGAAACAGCTGCGGCGAGCTCAATGCTAATGACTTCCATAGTGCTTACAACGACGACTGTTCGCCGCTGTCGATACTCGGGCTCTGGGTGCCTGGGGCGAGGCTCGCCGCCTCCTAGATAGGCATGGCCGGTTGCGTCCGCATGCTCGGTTCTTGCTTGGTTCTCGGTGATGTTTCCTGTCCATCAAGCCTCTGACGCCGTGCTGAGTTACAGCCTCCGCCAGTCAGATCCCAATTTCACTTCTAGATCCCTACCCGCCGTATCGAGATGCTCAGCATCTCGCATGCTGGACACCAACAATGCATTTTCAACGTTATTTTGCACCCTGTTTTCTCGGTCCTTTATTCGCCGCGTCCTATCCTACGTTGCCGCCCGAGTTGCATATTACCTCGCCCTCCAACTGACTCACCCTCCCTTCTCTCTATTCCCCGAAATCGTATCGACTTGAACGCCGTCTACTGCGACGTTGCAGGGTCGTCGTCACTATGCCCTCCACTACGTCCGCCACTCCTTCACCTCATACCGGACCCTTGCTCCTCCCGCCTACTGCACGTCGTAGCAGGGCTGCCGCTGCCGGCCTGCATCTTATCTTCGACTGTGCCTCCGACCGTCAGTCTGACTTCTGTGCTGATTCGCCGAGCAGCTACTCGGATGCGTCATTCTCGTCTGTGTCTTCTGCTGGGCCTGCGACACCTCTCAGTCGACCGTCTTCTCCTGTTGTCGCATCCGCTACGGAGGAGAATGCGGAGGGTGAAGACTGCTGGAACCTTATTCCGTACCACGTTCCGTGGGGTAACGAGTACTATGACTACACCCCTGGGATGCTCCCAGGTCCGGAGGGGCACTGCTTCTTTCTGCGTTCGCCCACTCCCCTCAAGTACAAGCGTACAATGAGAGCTTGTATAAAGTGCCGCGACCGGAAGGCGAAGGTACGACACCAGTGCATTCCAGTTCAACGTACCACTAACTTATCTCGAAGTGTTCGGGCGACCGTCCTGCATGCACGCGCTGCGTCAGCCGCGGGTACATTTGCCAGTACGATCCCGAAGAGCCGAAGCGTACCAAGGGTCCCGAGCTCTCGAGGCAGCGCCTCCGTACGAGGTCTCACCGCTGTGGATCAGAGTCCAGTGCCGCTGCATCGGAAGCAGCTGCCGACCCGTCTTCGCACACGATGCCGTCGTTCATCCCTGCCGCGCTGTCGCCGAAGCGCGAAGAGGTCGAGATGCTGTCTGAGCTCGGAGGGCTCACGTATTCCTTCACGGAAGGCGACGCGGGCCCTTGGGGCGCGCCACACGTTTCTGAGCCTAGTATGCTCGAGGCGTTTCAAGTATCACCGGACGTGACGGCAAGCCACCATCTAGTCCCGCCGAAGGACTTGCACGAGATCCACTCTTTGCTTCTCCAGCACGACCACGTCGTACCATCGAACACCGTCACCTCTGATCCGTGGTCACATGCCGTTCCAAGTCCTCTTCACCAAGTCGACGCTAGTGCACTGTTGCCTGCGGCCGCCGTCTACGCTCCGAAACCCCTAAAGCATGCCCAAGTACCGTTCCTTTCCGTGCCTGTACCTCAACGGCCTCAACCTCCGCCGCCTATCGTCATTCCTCAGCTGCCGATCCTGCAAGCCGCGCCCGTGCCTGTGGCAGAATCTGAACGGGAGCCAGCGCGCGCACCGGAGCCAGAACCCGTTTGGCAGAAAGATGGACCAGTTGCAGCAGAGCAATTCGTCGCCTATTCGGTGCAGGGACTCGTTGATGGTTATATGGCTTACGAGTACGTGTCATACGCATGCTGGTCAACAACCCACTAAACATCGGTTATACTTTCCAGTTACGCTCCTGCCTCTGTGACATACTCCCACATGTATCCTCAACTCCAAGGTTATGCAGCGCAGGCTTACTATGACTCGGATTTGTCGTTGTACGGTCAAGGTGTTGGGGTCGCCCCCGCGGCGACATATACCGCACCAACCGCGCCGTACGTCTCATACGCAGCATAGAACTCTTCTCATTCTCATCTCGTCATCGTGCTTTGCTGTTCTCGTCTCGCATTCCCTAACTTAAGCCGTCCTCAGTGTAGATATCCTGTAATCGTATCATCCATCCTTCATCGCCACCACCTACTGTACCTTTGCATTGCCCACGACTGCTCCTTGCGTATCATCTTTGTTGCAATACTGTCATCCTCTCTGTTTGGATTAGGAATATTGATTGGGACACTTGCGGCTCGGATCGGTACTATATTGGTTATTCAGTTCTGTTTGCATTTCACTCATCGCGCACCGCATCTGTTCTCTACTACCGTAATATCCACACCATATACAAGTACATTCTGGGTGAATCCCCGTTCAAGCACACCGCATAAGTTAGCAGATGAGTCTGTTTCAACGACTGTCGCAGACTGGAGTCTATCCTCTGAGTCTCCGCTTGCCGTGTGAACGTAGCGTCGGCCGGCGGGCGGCCCGCCCGACCTGGTGCTTCTAGTAGACCGTAGCTGGCCCGCCCCTGCACGGCCTGACACATCCCGTTACTTGACGTCTGACTGGAACATTTGGTCGTTGCGAGGGGACCATAGATATTCAATAGCGCACGAACCGTGTTCCGTCCCCCTGTGGCGGCACGATGGCGGATACGGGGGGTTATGGCATGGCCCATGCCATCGGCTACGGTATGTCAAGCTCTCTCGAATCTCTCAATTTTAATTCATTAAGCGAGTTCCGTATTTGATTTTACAAGTTCAATGGACACCTCAGCGATGTGTAAACCGGCCGCGCCGCTTCGCACTCGATCGTTCGTGCAGCCTGCTCTATGTCTACCCGCCGTCCACTCCCTGTGTACTGTTTGGTGCCATGTCTCAGAAAGAATGATAATATTGTGTTGGCAAGTCCTCCGGACCGTCGGTGCCTTGCGCTTGCAGTGCGTGGCCCGGGGCGGCCCGCGGCCACATTTACATAAGGTACCGACTGCCTTTGCGCGGGAGGGCGATTGCTCCCGAGGCGGGCTGCCGGCAGGAAGGATAAACGGGAGGAACACGATCGATGTGCCAAGCGCCGATCGAGGACCAGACGGCAGCTACAAAACCTGCGCTCTCGGACCCGTAAGTTCAAACTGTTTCAACGGTGAAGTCCTGACATGAACAACGATTATTTTCTCGATTGATGGTGCCATAGGGGTGTTAGTGCCTGTATCTTACCTTGGCTGGGACCTGACTGTTGAACGACGAGATGTCATGGTGTGCTGACCCCCGGGGAGCACATTTCTACGAAAATTATAATCAAAACGAGGTGAAGCTAGCCTTATCTCTCGTCAAATATCTCACCATCAGCTGGAGCTGGTGTAGACACAGCGTAGGTGGATTGCATACTATGTGCGGTCATGATCGCGACAGCGGGCTCGTCATGATTGATCGACAGAACTGAAATTAACCGGTGAGCTGTACATTCAAAAGTAGATAAATGACGAACCATGGCTTCGGCACACAGGAAAATAGGAGCATACGCGCCACCACAGTTTACGAGGCGACATGAACACGTACTTGTCATCGCTCCAAGAGACAATCCCCTGATTCGCAAGATTGACGGCGTTGACACCCTATTGGCGCGTATATGTCGTTGCCTACGGTGAACAGCCAATGGACGTTGAGAAAGGCATTCGGGGTCGCCTGGCATACCGTGTCTGGGGAACGTTTCCTTCATACAAGTCTAGGGTGCGTATGCCGTCTCGTACCATTCCAAGCGTTTCCTTGAGTGCTTGTCGGTCGTCCAGGATCTGCAAATTGCATTTGGCACATCGGGACCGCTGACTGCTGGTGCCGGAGGCAGGTGGGAGCGAACGAGAACATTGTGAAGCTGGTAACGGAGGTACGTGGGGAAGTCCTACGGCAACTCCGTGCGGGTTCCCTTGCCGTGGGCAGCTGACCGAGTATCATCTTCAGGAGAAGCCATAGAACAGCATGCTCCCTGCGCAATCGCAAATTCAGTATCATCGTAAGTGTCAGACTGGAGGCTGACTTGCGGTTGCGGTGACCTTGTAATACGATAGCCAGAATCCCCACTTGTGAGATAATAGAACCGTGGAAGGCGATGGTAGTGGCATACGCAGCATTGACGGAGCACAAAGGCTTCGTCGCATCCCACCTGGAAGTCGAGCTCTCTGGCAGCAGCATGGCAGGCGGATGCACGCGAATGCTGTTCTCTGTGGAACTTATCCTACCCGTCAATCTCGCTTCTGTGGAGCTTCCTTTTCTCAAGATCAGCTGGGATGTAACAATCGCACGTACGTACATATAATCCTGATGCCAACGCACCAGGAACCGCGTGGCCGCGCGGCACTGTCGGCTGCCACACTTTGGCCATACTTTTGGATAAGTTCGCGCTCAGTGCCGTGGCGGAGGAGTGCCAGTGGCGTCGATAGCGACACGAGTGTAGAAACGCCAAGCGATAGACGTTGGGATTAGCGGGAGCTTGAGAATACAGAACAATGATGTGTTCGAGATCGCTGCCCCGCTACCGCCGTCGAACGGTACTGCTGTCAATGAGTTGAACAACCAGTCGCCGGCTCCGCGCTTGACCTTACCAGGCAGTAAAAAAAAGAAGGACGAGATCATGATTCATGTCCGTGGAGCCTGGGTAGAGAGCTGAACTTGGTGGGAGATCAGGTCGACTCTAAGCCTCTCTAAGCCCGTGTGGGCGGTTGCATCACTGGTACTCACGGAGTCAGCCGGTGGCTCATGAGGTTTAAGCACCGCAATGGGGGTCCAAATACCTCTACACAGCTGTCCTTTCCGCCTCCTCTGCCCTTCTCTTCTGCATAGATGATCCACTGGCACAACCTGGGAGAAGTGGTTCGTATTGGCGATCGCAAGCAGCCGACCGCAATAAATTCTGTTGACAGCCTGAGGAAGGAGGCCAATATGAGGCAAAGACTTCGAAATGTCTTGACGACGGAGACTGCGAAAATACCCACTGAGTACGTTTCCCTAACGTATTGCGTTCGTCTGTCTCCAGTCTCCGCAGACGTAAGCCGTCTACTATAATTATAATTTCCAAAAAAACCCCTTTTGGCGAGTCCAGGAGGCCTCAGCACCATTCCACGTTCTCAGTAGAGCCTATGATCTCTACCAACGACTGAAAATATGCACAGTATACTCACTAGAGTATCCGCAGGTTTGACCGCCATAGGGCTATAACGCACCACTGGGTACAGCCGTCGCGGAGGAATTCCCTAGCGCCAGTAGCGCTGTTTTGGAATGGCCTGCTACGCTCTAGAGGGCACTTCTTCACAGAAGATGACGTTTGGGTGCGCTTAAAGAACCCCGGACTTAAACCGCTGACTGCGGCAGCATGTCGAGGAAGACCGCCGCCACTCAAACGAGTTGTCGAATCCACGGCGACACGACGAGCGCAGGTAGGTGTCACTGTATACTTACTGCCTAGCAAATTCACGTTGTTACGTGGACTGCCTACTAGCTCCTGTCTGACTGGTCGCCATGGACGCTGGTCGCTAATTTATCAAAATTCCGGTAGGATCCACGGCGCGCCCAAGTCCACCTTCTACATAGTCCAAGTAGGATGCAACTTTCTGTACTGGCAGTGACCCGGACAAGAGGGTTTCGCAGGTCTACCAGGTCATTTGGACCCGTCAAGAAGGCTTCGCGAGATTGCCTAGCAGTTGCTGTACGTTACCTCGCTACGTACCGTTGTCCATCTTTCTGTTCGCGAAGTCGAAGGATCGGGGATGGTGATTCTCAATGACCGTGAGTTCGATGTCTGTGCGGCTGAGCACGCCATATACACAGCACAGTACTCAATTGTTGCGAGCGGCAAGTCCACATCGGACCGAACCTGCTTCATGTGGCGCTCGAGCTGTGATATCACAGAATCGACAGTTAGTCCAGCTGCGCGACATGAGAATTTCCACGGACGAAGTTGCTGATGGCATGGGTAGTAGAGTGAAGTGAATCACCGACATTGGCATGCGATGTCGGCACGAAACCTCATTCGCTTCGATGTGGTCTGACCGGGGAATACCTACCGCGCGCAAATGACTGGAGCCACACAAACAACCGTGCCCGTCCTTAAGCGACGAGCATATATTCCCAATAGGGGAGGAGGGGGCCCAACGTCTGGTGCACCATGTCGATCCACAATCACCGAGCAGCCGCCAGTTTGTGATGCGCTCTCGCAGACGATCTGGCGGCGAGGCCAGCGATCCCAACGTGCGCTCTGCTCGCGCGCCGTTACGCGACGTCGATCGCGCCTAGAAGACCCGCTAAGCCCGATGGTCGCTAGCCGACAGGCTCACAACTCAGGCACTGGGTGCACACGGTTCAACGCGCCAGCAATGCGTTACTGAACAGTACTCAACCCGGTACGGACGCTACTTGCGCCGTGCGATGTCTGCAGGGAGCACCGGCTGGGTCAGGGTAGGCAGGATACCGGCGGCGAGTGGCCGCCGCCGGGCTGCGCGAAGCAGGCTCTGCACCCGGAACGACTTTCCCCATCATGGAAAGGGCTGACCGTCCCGGCGGAACGAGCCATCGTCGGCGATCACACTCTTATCGAGTCCCATTCGAAGGGCCCTCCAATTGAAGGTTCCGTGTCCGACTTCGAGCTTCCAGTAGCAAGCCGGTGGAATATTGCATTTGTAGTTCACTACGGATTGAGCGGGAAGGCTATCGCGCGGGGGTGCGCCGGGCTGCGCCGAAGAGCGAGAAGGGAGCGTCCTGCGCAACGGCTCCCACATGGCGGGAACTAGAAGGCGTTGCTGGGGAGTGAGTCATTAGACCAGGGGGGAGGCTGGGAAGCCCGCGTCGCACATCTGCAGCGAGCGGAGTGGCGAGGGATGTACCAGTGCGAGACGGGGGATTGCGTGCGTTCGCGAGAGGCTCGTCGGCGGGCGCTGGCTACGAGGACGACTCCGGTGACGATGGGGGCGCGTCGTTCAACGGGTTCTCCGTCCGTGCTTGCTCGAGCAATGAGCCGAGCCCCTTCTCTTTCACCGCTTTCTGCAGCCGCGCCCATCAGCAAGGACGTGCGGATACGCAGACCGAGGCGTATGTATGCACCTGCACGCACTCACGGTACTGAACCCATATCTTCCCACAACTCCTCTCGTACTCCGCCGCCTTCTCCTGCGCGAATTTCTGGCGTTCCTCGGGCCTGGACGAGGCAGAGACGACGGGCTCGAGGTAGCCCTCGAACCAGGCGTTGAAGCAGGCGTCGTATTCGCGCTTCAGCGGCGTGCATTCCTCCGACAGACTGTGCGCCATGTGTAGTCCTGATACCAAGCGAGCCCGAGGATGATGAGGACTAGTGAAGGGAGTGGGCGACAGTGAGAGCGTATTAAGCCAGAGCCGACATGGCAGGAAACTGAGGGCGCGCCGCGGCGTCTTCGTCACCTGGCGGCTCGGGCGCAGCCACCGCGTTCGCGTGCACGGCCGCGGGCGCCTGCGCCTCACACTGCTGCTGCTGCTCCGCGTCGACCAGCACCGCGACGATGGTTCTCGTGCTCGTCATCGGCGACCTGCACATCCCGCACCGCGTGCACGACCTCCCCGCGAAGTTCAAGAAGCTGCTCGTGCCGGGCAAGATCCAGCAGATCCTGTGCACGGGCAACGTCTGCGACCGCGAGACATACGAGTACCTCCGCAGCGTCGCGCCGGACGTGCATGTCGTGCGGGGCGACTACGATGAGGTGCGCGACGGGGTTGTCGGGGGGCGCTTTTGAGACTAACTGGGCGGTTCTTCCCGAAGAGCAATTTCCCTTTGTCGGTGACGGTGACGCACTCGCCTATAAGGATCGGCGTCATACACGGGCACCAGTGCATCCCGACAGGCGACCTCGATTCGCTCAGTGCCCTTGCGAGACAGCTGGACGTCGACGTCCTGATCTCTGGGCACACACATACGTGCGTACCGCGGCCATTCAGTGTCCATCTCATCTGCCTAACCGTCGTAATCCTCCAGATTCCAGGCGGTCGAGTACGACAGCCGCTTCTTCGTCAACCCAGGATCCGCAACAGGCGCGTGGATAGGCTCCGTACACGGGTGCGCCCCAGCCTTCTCTCTCATCCCGCCTTCCCCGCCTTCAGCCCCACTGACGAGCGTCGCAGCGACCCGACGCCGACGTTCGCGCTCATGGACATCCAGGGCCCGGTCGTCGTGACATACGTGTACCAGCTCGTCGAGGGCGAAGTGCGCGTGGAGAAGATCGAGTACCGCAAGGACACGGAGGCGTTCAAGGAGGCGCCGCGGAGCACGGTCATGCCGCAGAGCATTCCGAGCAGCCCGGCGCCGCCCCAGCAGCAGAGCGTGTGGTGATTTGCGGCCTGGAGCGGAGGGGGGCGGTGTACTTGTACTGGTATGTGTGGTGCGCTTCGGGGTCGGGTGTGAGTGCTGATGCTGCTGTAGTAAATACGCTAATGTTATTGCTGGAACGTTCGTGTATTCTCAAACCGCAAATTGATCCGGAGGGCGCAAAGCGAGCTGGGTTGGTTTACAATTCCCTGCCCGAACATGCACACTTCAAGCACCGGTACAGCTAGCTCCTTGACAATGCCAGTCGGTGAGGTTTCGCATGTGTGCAATATGACCGCTCACTGATGAACCGTCATAATAATTAGCGATCTACTACGGTGCAATATACGCTGTAGGCTATCAAAGCACTGTTCCATGTGTCTATGGTACATCCAGGAAACGACTGCGTTGTGTTACCAGATAAAAAGAAGAGGATATACGATACGAGTGAACTGCCACAAACGAAAACGATGATACTCGTCACACCTGGGAATATGCTGACAACGTCCGCGCAGGCCCTCCTAGAGTCGGCGTCAGGCTCCTCGGGCCCAACGGCCGCCCTCTCGCTGCGCCTGTCATGATGTCCGTCGCGGACCGCCGGTGGCCCCATCCCATCTTGTCTTCCACGGCGGACAGAGGGTCATGCGTCTCCGAGCTTGTGCTCGACGGCCTGGATTTTGGTTTCGGCAGCGGCCGCAGCGGGGCGACGGGCTCCAAGGTGACTGGGAAGGGGAGCGGGCGGAGCGCCGCCGCCGCCACCGCGGCACCAGAGGGGGATTCGTGCACGGGGGTGGACGGCTCGCTCACGGGGGTGGCGGGGTGGAGGCGGACGGGGGTGGGGGTGTCGGCCTCCTCGATGGCGGCCTCTTCGAGGAGGGCGAGCTCGAGGAGGAAGCGGCCCTCCTTCCACTTCTCGGACGGCTCGTGGGCGCGGACGATCTTCCAGCCGAGGTACGCGCCGCAGAGCGCGCAGGCGGCCTCCTGGACCGTGTGCGCGCCCGTGTCCATGAGGAGGATGGAGGGGGGTGAGAGGGACGTGTTCAGCGTGGACGCGTAGAGCGCGGCCTTGCCCTTGTAGCCGCGGAAGCCTGTCTGTGCGTGCCCGAGGGACGAATGAGGGAAGGTTGGCTGGGGATTAAGAGGGGAGGGAGGACGCACCCGAGTGACGATGGACGCGTCTGCGGCGATGGGAGCTCTGCAGGAGCGGCATATGTACGTGATGGGCGCACCACTCCGCCGGTCGCCCTCCGTCCCCGCGTTGTCCGCCCGTCGGAGGTCGGGCGCGCTATGCCGCGCCCAGGTCGTTATCGTCGAGCCCTCCGCGATTGGCGCGAGCAGGGTAGCAGACATCGCAGGAGGTCGTGGGTCCGAGTCGTAAGTCGTGAGTCGTGATGATTCGAGAGAGGAGAGTCCGGCGAGTAGGGGGTGGAAGGAGAGGAACGGAGGCAAGTCGCGCGCGCGAGACTGCGGGGGAGGGTTATATAGCGAGAGGCGGCGGATGTTACATGATCCTGGATCCAGAAGCCGACACGCGTTTCGGTTGTCGCCAGTGTTTTTAGTCTGACGTACACCGGATAGGCGCGCGACACCATCACAGGCCAGCTCGCCGCTCCCCCAATCATTATCCACTCCGTGTCCGTCCCACCATCCATCCCATCCCATCCCATCCCATCCCCGTCCATCCCTCAGTCCCCCGGTGCGTGCCTGACCTGTATTCTCCGCTTCTTCCATGCCGACACCGAGGATTCGATAACACCGAATACCCCCCTGCTGCCCTGCGTGCCTGCAAGTACGTGAGCTGCAGTCCGTCCTCATAAGCCATGACAGATTGGCAGCATGATCAGTGATCAGCGCGCTGCAGCACGCAGCACCGCCTCCCATTTTGGAAATCAGCTGCCGCCGAACGACGTTGATTGCCTCTTTGGGCCATCCAAGTGCGATCCGATCTCGTCCCCCGCCACACCGACAGCGACCTTCAGCCACCGCCGCCGCCGCGACCACACCAGGTCCTCCGAGTTTATCTCTCGCTGTGCATCGCTCACTCACTAGGCCACTCGCTGCCATGTCTTCTATGCGCGTGTTCACCGGAAAGAACGTCTTTGTGGATGGGTCACTCAAGCCGGCTACCATTCTCGTGGCCACCGCGACAGGCAAGATCACTGATATCTTTGAGGGTGCACGCGACCGGACGAGCTTCCCAGACGTCGACGACGCGAGCTGGACTGATGCAGGGGACAGGTTCATTCTTCCTGGTCTCGTAGAGTGCGTGCTCGGTTCCAAATGCACTACGTGCTACTCACGTTGAGACCGCCGCAGTGCCCACGTCCACCTCAACGAACCCGGTCGGACCGACTGGGAGGGTTTCTGGACGGGCACCCGTGCTGCGGCGTCGGGAGGCGTAACCACGGTTGTGGACATGCCTTTGAACTCGATCCCTCCGACGACCACCGTGGCGAACCTCGAGGAGAAGCGCGCTGCCGCGAAGGGTCAGTGCTGGACGGATGTCGCCTTCTGGGGTGGTGTGGTACCCGGAAACCAGGTAATGCATCCACCTCCGCATATCCTCCATAGTCCCTTGGTGCAGTTTGCATCTGCGATGGTGCCATTGACGGCGTGGATTGTGGATGATGTGCCTCTTCGGCTTGCTGGACATATTCGTGGTCCAACATCAACAAAGCATACGGTCTTCCTACTTCGTGAGACGCCTCAACGACATGAGAAAACTACGCCGCCACTACCAGATGGACCCCATGACATGACGCGGGGTGACAAGGCATGTCTGCCCGACCACCCTGTGGCAGGACCCGTCAGTTAATCACATCTCCGGGGGCATACGGACTCGTTCATCGGCTAGCCGAGACACGAGGCAGACTGTCATGTCCTCTACAGTACATGCATGGTTGACTTCCGCACCGCGCAGCGTTCGACTTCGCTAGCAGTCCTCCACACTGTTAAACACGGTTACTGACGGCAGCAGTACGATAGGCACACCTCCGACCATTGATCGACGCTGGTGTGAAAGGCTTCAAGTGCTTTCTCATTGAGAGCGGCGTAGATGTGGGGCCACCCCTTGTCCTCGCAAGCTCCCGCTCATGCTTCCGCAGGAATTCCCGTGTGTCAACGAGAGCGACCTGCGCCTCGCGATGGATCAGCTAAAGGTGGTCTCCACGACACGTCCACTTCCTGCATGTGCTCACTTAACACGCACACAGGACACATCCACCGTCCTCTGCTTCCACGCCGAGCTCGACAAGCACGGCCACCCCCCTCCGACAACCGACCCGACCGCATACAGCACGTTCCTCGCCTCGCGCCCGGAGCAGCTCGAGGTCGACGCCATCGCGCTCATCACCTCCCTGCACGCGCAGTACCCCGCGCTCCGGCTGCACATCGTGCACCTCTCCGCGGCGACGGCGCTCCCGCTCGTGCGCGCCGCCAAGGCCGCGGGGCTCCCGCTGACTGTCGAGACGTGCTTCCACTACCTCTGCCTCGACGCGGGCGCGATCCCCGCGGGGCGGCCCGAGTTCAAGTGCTGCCCGCCCGTACGCGGCCCGGCGAACCGCGACGCGCTGTGGGCCGCGCTCCGCGCGGGCACGCTCGACTGCGTCGTGAGCGACCACAGCCCGTGCGTCGCAAGCCTGAAGCGCCTCGCGGACGGCGACATCATGCGCGCGTGGGGCGGGATCAGCACCCTCGGCCTCGGGCTCAGCCTGCTGTGGACGGAGGCGCGGCGGCGCGGCGTGGGCGTCGAGCGCGTCGTGGAGTGGTGCGCGGGGCGGACGGCGGAGCACGCGGGCCTCGCCGGAAGGAAGGGCGCGCTCCGCGTGGGGCTCGACGCGGACCTGGTCGTTTGGGACCCGGACGCGGAGTTCACGGTACGTCGTGCGTGCGCGCGGGTGGGGCGCACTCCGCCGACGGGGCTGACGGGGCTGACGCGTGCAGGTGACGAGGGAGTCGCTGAACTTCAAGAACAAGCTGACCCCGTACGAGGGCCTGACGCTGCGCGGCCGGGTGGAGCAGACGTACCTGCGCGGGCAGCTCGTCTACGACCGTGCGGCCGGCGGGTTCGAGGGGCTGCGCCCCGTCGGGCTGCTGCTCTAGGGACGGCGCGAAGAATGTGGATGGTGCTGTGACGCGAAGGATAACGTGTATCACTAGATTTGCTCGGATGGAGTCCGACTTTGTGTGCTTCACTGGCGGGAGGCTATCTGACCCGACCCCGCCATCGTCTCCCCCGGCACGCCTGCCGCAAAGTCGTATGAGCGCATTCTTCGGTTCACGTCTTGTCGTTCACGCCCCCATACTAAACCGAGTCGGTCTGTGCACAGGTTAGCATCGAGACGCTGTATGCGTGCGGTCGGACGGTCCTCGATGATTTCGCAGTCATTCGTCTCAGCGGTGGGAACTGCGTGGAAGTCACCCTCGACGGTCTCATCTATTGCACCGACAGACACCGAGCCCGTCGAGGCTGCGGTGCAGGTTCCGCGAGTATCACGGTACGTACGAGCTCTCACCAAGTCATTCAAGGTTCGATGAGAGGATATCGGTGTATAGATTCGGCTATATGATATTACAGCGATGCGGCGACTTACCTTTGCCCTGACGGGGAAGTTTTCTCTTCAGTCGCTTCTGGACAGAGAATACCTCGGCCGTTTCTCACACTGACCAAAGCAGAAGGTACGTACAGGTCACGACTGACAGATCCAACGACCCGCACGCTGAGCTGCGCTTGCTCCTGCAGAAAGGTGATCCAGTGAAGACCGGCCAGGCACAGTCGCTCGTGCGAGCAGCGAGACCGACCGTCGGCCGTCACCGTATGTGCGGTGTGCGATCCGCGATTTCTCCTGCCGTGGATGAGCTTCTAGCCCTCGCCCTGTGTGCGTCTTTCAGGTCAATTCAATGTCACTGCCTGAGGGCCGTCCGTGATACCGCTCACGTTCACATGCGCGTGACTTGCCTCTCGCCGCAGGTTTTCCTATGGCAACCCCCGGAGGCGCAAAGCACGGTTGCGGCGATCGCGTTATGTCCGCACACTACGACTTCGCGCTATCCACGCGCACAGGGCCCATCGAAAAAGTGCTAAAAAGTGCTAGCCGGCGAGGCCAGCTTGCTTAGCGAGGGAGGTACCCAGACGGCGCTATGGGCCCGATGTGTGTGCACATTTATCTCGACAATCTTGATTTGAGCGGGGAAGATCCCAGCATCCTATGGGCAGGCAGCGCTGACACGCTTTCTCCACTTTCGGGCAAGCTGAAAGCTATCTTGCAAAGTGTGAAGCGACGACATCCTGCCTCGCGGTACCTGTTTGCGACTCGTATTAACAATAGTACCGGAGGGTAGGACTGGCTGCTATTCGCATGTGCTGGGCACCAGGACGGACACATGTCCAGGCGAGAAAACAGTCCGAGCCTGCTGGGGTTCGTCTTCAACCTCGCGTCGTTCTGTTCATACCGGAGTTATTGATGGATTTTACGCCACAGATCGAACGAAGACGTTTAGCTCTACCAAGCAGTCAAGTGAAACACTTTAAACCCTTCGGATAGCCTAGACATGCCGTTTCAGCCGTTGCCTGGAGAATCGTCCGACCAACGCACCTCTGTTGCGTGCTCTTCTACAGCGCAAACTCTGTTTCAGCATGCGACAATTGCATGGCGCACCATGAAGAAATATTGGTTGCACCGTTGCACGGCACTGTCCGTGGCATATTCGTCAAGTTGGCACGCTGGCAATGTGCCCGTGACAAATGAGATTGAATGTACTAATGTATATTGGTGAGGCTTCTGCTGCGTCTGACCCGCTTCTCCATGACTCAAATATATATTGTCAGCAATCATAGTAGCGGCTACCTAGCACCTCTACCTGCGATCTGGGACTATAGCAAGCATGTACTCCGGAGCAGGGACCCTCATCCAGACCGTAGCTGCAACGTGTCGTTACCACAGAAGAGCATGGTGGGATCCCAATGGTTCATACTACGATACGATTCATCGTGCTGCTATCAAGCTGCTCGACGACGTCATGGTATAACTTCCACTCTTTGGTGCTCATTGATAGTGTCCACAGCGCACGGCTTCTGTGGTATGCGGCACTTGAACGCCTATCGAGATGGCAAGGTGTGACTTAGATCTAGAAGATATAATGTAACGTGGAGCGTGCAGACGAATTCTCTCAATACAGGCATGTTGTCGAGCGCGAGACTGGCTATCCAGGAGGAAGCAGCAAACGACAATGGCATGGAACGGTCCCCGCGTGCACTGCAATTGGCGATAGTAACGAACAATATAGTCCGTGCAACAATGCAGACTGCTCGCTCTGTAGAACCATCAAGGTTCGGGCTCCTGTTGTATTGGTTTTCGTACTGCTAGCGTCTCATCGTTCCGTATCACCAAAGCGGGGCGGCAATTTGGGCCGTTTGGATCGGGGATCTACACATCCGCAACGCTACCTGAGGCGAATGACTATGCTGAGCGCTGAGGAGTGGGGCGGGTCGCCATACAAGGCGACGCTGCTGAATGACGTTGTCATGAGTAAGGCGATCAAGGTGACAACTGGGGATAAGGCTCTTACCGAAGTGAGTTCTATGGTGTTGCTGCACACTCGACAATGCTAAAGGGTTACGGGATTCAGCCGCAGAAGGCGTATGACTCGACTACACAATCTAATGAACTTAATCGCCTCGTGTCTGAACTTAATCGTCCCGTGTCCTCGTGCGTATATATTCGACTGCCCACGCACTCCAGCATGCTCATCCCCTCTGTGATTCCCGTTTCACTGCCGTTTGGATTGAAGACCACGCTTGCAGTATGTGCGCAGATAGGACAAGGAGGCAAGACACACTCTGCCATTACCCAGGCTGCCGCCGAAACGTGTGGCAGGATCCCGATGGGTCGTATTCCTCGTACTGTGGTACGAGCCATCGAGATGCTATGAAGGACTTGAACGACATAGTCAAACTGTGCAAGGTACGATCTCAGCGTCTGTTTTTCATTGCTCGCTCTCCCATGTAGTATACGCCGTGCAACTCAACATATGAAGAACTGCGATGCAAGACCCGTGTACATTCAGGACGTGCATGGTATGTGACACCACGCATGGCATATACTCCTATCTCAATACATTCTCTCCTACAGTGCACGATTTCTGTGGGAGGCGCTGTCGTGACGCCTTCCTTAGGGGCGTAGATAATTCCGCAAGTCGACGGGGGACCCCCGCGCCTTCGTCTCCCGTATGCAAACTTCCGCGCTGTCATAAGCCTCCGTTCAAGGACTTGGATGGCATGGCTGGTGATTACTGCAGCAATGCACATCGCATGTAAGAGAGTTTACTTGGGCACCATGTCGGAATACATTTGACCGGATTCGTTCACAGTGAGGCACTTCAAATGGGAGTAGCAGAAGCATGCATTCTGTAACGTCCTCTTAACTAAGTGAAGTGCACAAATTTGCTAATCGTTTGACTACTATAGTTGCTCCCAGTGGCCGAAAGCGACAGTCAATGAGACTTTGAGCAATTTCTGCTCAAAGCGATGCGGTGAACAGGCATCTGCCTCAGGTCAGTGATCCACTGAATTGGTGTGAGGCTCTAAGCTTGTCTCAGAACTGTGACAGCACCTCTTATCCTAGGCATCAGTAACAACACAGAGACATTCAGGAACGGTATTTAAAACCACTAGCTGCTGCGTTTCACGTTCTCAGTACACCTATGGATCAGTGTTGTTGCAATTCTCATGCCAGTGGAAACATCCTAATAAGCCTGCTCCGACGGTAGTCAAGGCGAGAACCCGGTTCATATCACCATGAGGTCTGCTCACGAATTAGCAACATTGTAGATCTGGAAGATAATTTGTGACAAGGATCACGACAACGACTTCTCGAGGTACAGGCTTGGCGTAGAACGCTCTCGCGACCTGCTAGGGGGAAACAGCAGGCGTCAGTGGCACGGAACTGCTCGTTGTTGTAACATTGGAGACACAGATGACAAGCGTGACATGTGCCAAAACGACGCATGCTCACTTTGCGGGATCATCAGAGTGCGGGAACTCCACGTGTTTTTTTCTCGCATCGCTGACATGTACCTGGGTCCGCTGGTTCTAAATTACTATCTGCAGACTTCGTTCCGCAAAGTCAAAGCTGGCGAACGGAATAATTTCGGGAGGTTCGGAAGGGGGATATATACGACGGGAACCTCTTCGAAAGCGGACGACTACGTTAAACAGGCGGGCAGGTCGCAGTACAAAGCAATGCTTCTCAATGACGTTGTGGTGGGGAAGGGTAAGAAAATGACTACTAACGCCAGGTCCCTTGTCAAGGTTAGTACGTTGCGTATCCAACGAGTTCGACCTTACATTAAATGAAACGCCATAACGTCTAGCCACCTTCCGGGTTCGACTCGGTCATCGGAATTCCCGGTGGTACTCTCAACTTCGATGAAACTGTCGGTGAGTGCATTGCAAGAGGTTCTGTTACTACGAAATCGTTGACTCCGAGGGCTCCATCAATCACATCATGGTTCAGTCTACAAGGTATCACCCTTACCTCTTTGTTGTAAGGCGTACTATCACGCTAACACATCGGCAGAATGAAGCAATCTGCCCGCTCTTCCTCATTGTGTACTCCTGAAACTCCTCGCCATACGCCCCGTATGCAAGATCGCCGACAGCTGCGGTCGAGCACTATATCTGGACGGTAACATTGATACCAATCTTTCGAGTCTTCCATGTCCAATACAGGTTAGCTTCATACATCAATATGTGTATCAATATCTTTGCGATCCATGCGAATGATGCTTCTGCGAGACGTTCAACTCGTAACTTCGACCACTAAGAAGAGTAGCCGGGTTGCTCCACTCTAGGCACATTCACTTGTGCCAAACCTCACTAAATGACTGTCCGTTACAATTCAACATTCTTGACTCCATGATCGTGCAGTGTGTCGTGTGTCGCGTAGAAGTCACCTAAGTCCCCGATTCGCTCCAGTATGCTCTGTGTCAACGATCGCAATGACGATGGGTCTTGAATTGGGTTCAAGTTTCTCGTTGTGTGTTGGGATACCCGAGGTTACTAGTACCTACCTCGAGTATCAAGCTGCCGCGAAACGCGACATGTTGCAGCTAGAAGCATGGACTGGTCAGATGTGCAAGAGACGATAGGATGGAGAAATGCGTCGGAGTGCAGGCAAGCTGTGTAGCGCCCGAATAGGTCAGTAAAGGCAACTACCATCCCCGCTTCCCCCCAATCGATTAAACTCAATCACTGGCTTAGTATATAACAGTACTTCCGCCCTGTATGCTCGCGAGCCTTCACCCCATCTTCGTCGGTGTTATCGAACTCCGCCAGACTGAATTCTGAAGATGTGCTCTGACGCGACACGTACCCAAAACACTTCTTGCCAGTATCCTGGTTGTCACCACAACGTTTGGCAGGATCCCGATGGATCGTACTCCTCTTATTGTGGTGCGAGCCATCGAGATGCTATGAGGCAGGTCAACGGTGCCAGTGGGCAACAACTAGGTGTCAGACTCTGCACGGTGAGTAATGTTTTTATACAAGTTCTTGTCTCACCCGTCATGCGCACATTTCTTAATGTAATGCAAAGAATTGCAATATGAGACCCGTATACGTTCAGACCAATCAAAGTATGTAAGATACAGCGTAGCCGCTTCAAGTTGGCGCTGATCCAGATATCTTACATAGAGCATGATTTCTGCGGCATACGCTGCAGCACCGCCTTTCGACAGGGACAAGAGAACCCGGGGAGTCCCCGCGCATCACCGGCTCCTGCGTCTCGGGTCTGCAAGCTCCCCCGGTGCAACAAACCGACGTTCGTGGACCCGAACGGCGTCCCTGGTGAATACTGCACAAACGCGCATCGCCGGTATGTGTCATAACGATCATGTCATCATCCGCTCAAACGAATGCATTCTACAGCGAAGCCACTCGTAGCGGAGCCATTGAAGAATGCCTTTGGTATGATCAAGGTCTCCGTACTGACAGAGATGCTGACCACGCCGGTGCTGCAGCTGCTTGAGATGGCCGAAGTCAGTCATAAACGGGAAGACGAGCGATTTCTGCTCCAAGCGCTGCAGCGAAATCACATTTAGCGCAGGTGGGAGCATTTATCCTAGTCTCAGCTTACCCCAACTGACAGGCTACTTCATAGCTCCTACGATTTTGAACGTTAGCAGCGATATGGATGCCTTCAGAGATGGGAGGTCCCATATTATATTTCAGACTGCGGACTCTCAGATTAACATATCCTTGCAGTATCAAAGCAATTCCAGGATCAGTGGAAACACCCTACGTCCGTTCCGACAGTTCATAAGGTAGAGTGTTGTTTCCTCCACGACATGACACGCTGACCGAGTATTTCGACTATAGATATGGAAGATATACTGCGACAAGCAACATAACGGGCAATTCTCCCGGTACCGCCTGAGTGTAGAGCGTCTGCGCAACATCCCCAATGGGAACAGCAAGCGACGGTGGCACGGTACGATCCGTGCATGCAATATCGGCGACAGTGAGGCCTGGGCGAGTGTGTGCCAGAGTAACGCCTGTTCATTGTGTGGGATCATCAAGGTAAGTTCCAAGAAGTTTTGCAACAGCTCGCACTCATTGCTGACGGGTATGCGTTATGTACGCTCACAGACCTCCTTCCGTCTCGCGAATGCTGGCCAACGGACGAACTTCGGTCGGTTCGGCGCGGGGATATACACTTCTGCGACATCGTCCAAGGCAAACGACTACGTGCACCAGCGCGGGAGGTCGCCGTACAAAGCGATGCTCCTCAGCGATGTGGTGATGGGCAAGGCCATCAAGCTGACCACGGACAACGTGTCACTCAGAGAGGTAGGCACCACGTCGTCGAGCAGTCCGTTGATCAAAGAGACTTAAACTCTGTTGTGTCCAGGCACCCGCGGGATATGATTCAGTCGTCGGCGAGCCCGGGGGGAGTCTCAAATACGACGAAGCCATTGGTGAGTCGTCTACGACTGGTTGCCAAGGTCTGGTGTTGACGGAACGGAACCCGGCCTAGTATACAAGGTTAGAACAGATCAGTTTGGCATCAAGTCGCGCTAACACTCTAGGATTGTGCCAGAATGAAGCTATTCGACCGCTCTTTCTCGTGATATATCGCTAGTGGTCCCTTCCGTGGGTAGATGATGTATGATTGTTGACGGGACGGGACAAGATGTATCTAGTTATTTGTGTCTCATGGTGCTTGGGATATTCTTGATTCAGTCGTTCGACAAGCTTACGTTCGCCTGTGTCCAATCTTACGAGACATGATCTGCCTTACTCTCCCTTGAAGGGTTCCCCGTTTGTTCCTCCTATGCCTGTGGTTGCGTCGCAAGTGTCGGAAGGTAGTGCTGCTCAGCCAATGAAGTACTTCCACAAGCGGACTGCAGCACTTGCGCTGAGCTGAGCCCCCAGGTAAGCAAGGTAGTCAACCGCCTCCTCGGAATGTCACAATGCGCACGCGTCAGGATATTCGTGAAATTCTGCTGCATCTTTGCGCCATCTATTCTCAGCTGTGTCGTTTATGTCTCACTAGTTGTAGACCACCAAGAAGAGTGGCCGGATCGCTTCGTTCTATGTGTAGCAACCGGATTCAGCAATTCGCTTAAGCGTACTGTACGTCCGATTCTTACCTGATATACTGGACGAAGGATAAATCAGGTCTGAGTCACCGTGAGCAAGTATATCAAGATAATAATGCACGCACCAATCGCCTCATCGTAGTTCAGATCCCCGCCGGGCTCACCAACGACGGAATCATAACCATTCGGGGGCTGCATCCCATTTCGTTTTAGCACGGTTGAAATCGCCGACAGCCGCTGGGTGCTCACCTTAGTGAGACCCTCGTTGCCCACCCTCATCTTGATCGTCTTGCCCAACACTACATCATTGAGGAGCATCGCCTTGTACGGCGAGCCGCCCCGCTCCTCGACGTAATCATCCGCCTTCGACGACGTCGCAGAGGCGTATATCCCGGCGAAGCGGCCGGAGTTCGTCCGCCGACCAGCCTTCGCGATGTGGAACGACGTCTATGGGGTTCTTCCGTCAGCGCAAGATACGCATGCGCAGAGTTCATGTGAGCGTGATCAGACGGACCCGGATAATACTACAAAGCGAGCAGTCAGCATTCTGGCAGAGGTTACATTGGTCTTTGTCGTCGCCGAGCGTGCATGATCTAATTGTGCCGTGCCACCTGCGTTTGCTGTTCCCGCCCGGAATCATGGTCTTGTGCTCAATATGGCGCTTGTACGAGTAAAATTCGTCGGAGTGAGCCTTGTCGCTGTAGATCTTCCATATCTAGATTGGATGGTACGCGTGAATTAATTGTGTCTGTCTTCGGATCGGCGTCGGAAGATCATGTAGCTTACATTGACTATGTCCGGGGCCGCCGTCAGATCATGCTTCCACTGGTACTTGAACTGCTGAGATACTATAGATAGAAGGTGAGGTCGGTGTGTGCTGAGCATCCGCTCAGAGCAGATTTACCATCTTTGAACGATACCATATCATCGCTGATGCTCAAGATGAGCGGAGCTGTGTCTGGGTATTAGTATGATATATTTAGTGGGATACGTCCGGACTGCACCTAAGCCAAGTGTGTCATCCCGGCAGCGCTTCGAGCAGAAGTCGGTGAGCTTTCCGTTGTCTACGAACTTTGGACGCTCGCTGCAGCTGAGGACATGGCCGTCAATATCGATAGCGTCAAGGAGATAGAGATCAGACAAATACAGAAGGCACACTTCGCCCTGATCCTGACGTTCCCTGTACAGAGACCGTAAGAACATGACACTACAGGAGCACTTAAGCCCTTACATGCGGTGTCCATTCGAACAGTAGTTGCTCGGCACGCCGTCGGGCCCGACATATACTGGTCGTTGACATTGAGGATGCTTGCAGATATGGGCGGTGGTAGCAGATGAGCCGCGTTGGACATATGAACTTCCATTAGCCGCCTGGTATGCGGCGCTGCAGTGCTTCCCACAAAAGTCGTGGGCTGTATAGATTGTTATGAAGTGTACATTTGACACGTATACGTAAGGACGTCCACATACTGCGATTGCCCTCAACGTATACGTGCCGCTTCTGACAATGCTTTTTTTAATCGTGTCAATACATGCTTGAATGGCATAACGGAGAAAGTAGCACTCAACGTACTTTACAGAGCTCGACGGGCTCAGCCTGAGTAGGCTCTGCATTGTTGAGACGCTGCATGGCATCTCGGTGGCCCTTACCACAGAAAGCGGAGCAGGAGCCACCAGAACCTTGCCACACATCCCTGTTGCAACCGGGATATTGACAAGTGGATCTAGTGGCACACATAGACATGATCAGCCTGCCCGATACTAGGATGTTGAGGATGCCAGTGTTCGAAGATTCAAGACACAGCACGACAGCTGGACGCGCACGAGAGAGGCGGCCTAGCAATAAGAAGACTTATATGCCCCGTCCTCGTGTCTCATGAGGACACGGAGAGTTCCGAGTCTAAGCAGCAACCTTAAGCTATAGGTGGATATCGATTCACCTGGCCGCGTTGGATGTCGAGTGCAATGAACGGCTGATGACGAGCCTGTTCCAGATATGGGAATAATTCATATGTCCGCCGCGTGAGAATCAGCATTTGCAAGAAACTTGCTACTTTAGGATAAACCCACTAAATCTGTCTGGGCGATCCTTGAACGTCACTGAAGTGCGGAGCAGTCTCGTCATTTCAAGTTACGAACGACGGTATTCTGCTTTTTTGTCACCAGGTATGTATCTACCTGAGTAATAAATCTATACCCTGGCCGATCCAGTGGTACGACGGTCGCCAGTCTCGGTGAGTCCTATTCTCACACACTGTAGCGTCACGGTACCGGATACTGAGAGAGGCTAAGCCTCTTGGATATTGCGCAAGGTTCAAACCATGTTTGACAACACGCATTTAGCACCATGTCGAACATGGGTCTGAGAATTGTGTGGTCCATTACTGGCGTCGCGGTGTATGCTCAACGAGGCCACGATTGGCGCCGACGCCTCTCTTCAACTCACGTAGCGTCATCGCGCACGAGCGCACATCTTGTATATGTGGAATTCCCCCACTGAGCTATCGAAGCACACCAACAGCAAAACACCTTTACAGCATGGACAGAACAGGCTTCCACTACGACTCAAGTTCAAGTTGGCGGTCGGTGTCACGCCCGACTACCCCCTCTTGCACTTTCCCTCAAGCACAACATTCAGCCTTCGTTCATAATACCTGGTCATCGCAACAGGGGCGTGGTCGCAGCCGCAGGCCATCGCAGACATCGGAGCCGTTGTATGACCAACCAGTTGTGCAGGAGCCGGATCGAGGTAAACTGTGCATTCTATAATAATGTTCAACTGTGACGTGCATTCAGTTGTTCCTCCGAGGCCGAGAGAACTATCCCGCGACCCTTATAGAGCTGGGCGCTCTCGGTCCTACTCCCAGCCACCACCTCTCACTGCTGCCCCTTCCGGACGAGCGGATCCGGTGCAAGCATCTGCGGTTTACTTCTACGACAGCAATGCGCCATACTATGAGTAAGTCCTCCTGTGCCTCATGCTTTCCACTCTGTAACCATGCATGGAAATTGCTTCTTCAGGTTCACGAACTTCGCGTCTTATGCCATCCACTGGGATGGCCATATGTATCCCTCTGCGGAGCACCGTATGTCCACCTCCCCTACTAGTAGCTGCTCCACATGATCATTTCAACTCACAATATCATGGCACGCCCCTGCAGTCTTCCAGGCACACAAGTTCATGCCGCATCGACCAGACATAGCCAGGCGCATCCGACGGCTGCCCAGTTCGCGCGCCGCGCTCGAGGAGGCGGGGAATCTACGCAGCCTGCAGCGAGCCGACTGGTTAGACATCAATATCGATGTGATGGACAATGTTCTTGAGGCAAAGTTCGCACAGCACCTATCCCTACGCCACAAGCTACTTGAGACAGGCAACAGTAAGCTCATCGAAGACAGCCCGGTAGGCATCCCGAGCATGTTGCATTGAAGTCGTCTGACGTGCATCGCTGGACAGATCGATCCCTTCTGGGGATGTGGTCGGGACAGGCGAGGAAGAAACGAGCTAGGAAAAGCGCTGATGCGACTTCGTGACAAGTTCCAAAAGCAGCTGGAAAGTGGAGGTGGTCGCTATGCATGGACGACTCCACCGCAGAATGTCCCCGCCCAATCGGCCGGACAGATGCTGACAATGTTCTCCCCTTTCAAAACATAATATCCATGCACCGTATAACCAACTCTACGTCTTACACACTACGTATAGGAGAATCGCATCCATACTCATTTTACGTTTTTGAAGCAAGAACATCTCTCTCCAGCCGTACGATGCTTAGAGCAAACCCAATATTCTGGGACCGCCCTGCGCGGCACACACCATGGCCATACGAGTAGCTCTGGTCATTAGCACCAAAGGCAGCTGACCCAGGACATCAACTAGACGACCACAATTTCGACGTGTTCAACTACAAAGTCCTTCCCGTCAGGCGTTACCGATCCTGCCATGAGATTGCAGCTAGAGGGATCTGCTATGTGTGCCGAAGTTGAGGTCAAAAACGTGCAACAGGGTTCCCACTCGCTGTCATATGGACTCGGGGAGGAAACATCAGAACAGGGAGTAGATTAGTGATCGTTCTATGAAGGGGTAAAGTGATCGTGGGACAAAGAAATACTAGGCATGCGCCCAGGTCAGTATCGAGACCATGCAATACGAGAGAACAACATACTTACCAGGCTGTTCTCGATGATCTTGCAGTCACCTGTGCGGATGTATGCCATCTCTTAGTTCCGAGCGCTGCGTAAATTTAGCTTTGAGGATGATGTCGAACCAATCGGAGGCAGCCCGCACATCGCGCTCCGACTTGAGCACATACTAGTAAGAATGGAGCGGCTGGATGTATTAGAAGGGCTCGATGTTCCAACAGAGGCGATAATAATCTTATAACGTCGAGTTGACCAAGAACGACGGCGGCCCAGCGTCACCGTGTGGCGCGCGGTCAACATAATTAAAAGGGAAGTGAACCAAATACAGCACAATAACTTGCAGTTTCTCACGAATGCCAGTCTTGCGCAAAACCTTGCAGTCGCAAGTTATGTAATCCCCATAGATGTTGTCATGAATTCGAGTGAGGCCTTCTCTGAGTTACTTCTCCCTCGTCCAGCACGCTCTACTGCTGCAGGGGGAACTACGTTCAGGTATGGTCAGACATCGTAAAGCGACGAACGTGAGCTGGTACTTCACCTCGCCCAATTTGCCACTCACCTTCGTCTTAAGAGTCCCCATTGACGAGCGTTTCCGAGTCAAACAGGAGCTTCGACCTGTTTGAGAGCACCGGTAGACAAGTCTCATCTCATTCAGTAATGAGGTGTCTGATGTCCGACTCCTTGTAACGTAGGCACTGCTCAGCAAAATGGCGATACTGAGAGTCATTCGTCCCCCAAGCTCACTTCAAAGGGCGGAGACCAAGGTGAATATGTGAGGTTGTACATGCACATTCATCGCGCTCATAGTACGTAGTTCCGACAACTCTCTTAGACAAGGTATTTGGAGACTGGCTGGACAAGGTCTTCCCCCATGCGCCTGAAGGCCGCCTACGAGTAAGCCAGCGGTACTTAGCGTTACATTTTACACTGAAGCCAATGATTTTAAGATTGTCCCCTTCACAAACAAAGAGTGAGACGATTTCGTGGACTACTTGGTGACGGAAGCTTGGTACCTTACGAGGATCGTGTGGTAATGTTTTCTTGAAATAAGTAAGAGTGCGATTAATAACTATGAAAGGAATAGGTTTACATACTATTACGAAGAGAACACTTTAGTCATGGGACGTACAACCGAAATTTATTCCGTAGGCATTGCTGGGTGGAGGCAGTAGTTGAACGAGCTACTACTCCCTGCTGGCCTATTCAAGTTCAGTCTCACAGACTTCGATGGCAACCTGACCCGTACTGTCATCGAGGCCGACGGGAGGAAGAAGATGCAGATACCCGACAATGCGTTGTTGATCTGGGGGCGCTCAAACACGGCCGAGTTCCTAAAAGCGTATGACAAGAATGAGAGCGAGCGTACAGGCTTTGTAGATGAGCTCCCGTTAACGGTTTCCATTTTCGAGAATTCGTTCACGCAGACGTTCAACAATGCGATATTCCAGGTGAGTTAGCTAGTCTAGTGACAGCGGACGTACCTCATAGCAGCGGCAGACGGCCTACGGCAACACGCTGGCGGATGAGCGAGTTCCTCGTCTGGAGAGGCGTGAGGCCAGCACGGCTTCATCTCTTGGTCAGTGCGTGATGACGTCCTTGGAGAAAATGGGCACAGAGAGGCAAGTTATTATAGCAACTGGACGACAAACCTCATCTACTCGATACCCTCCTCACGCTTCAACGTCGTCCACTCCTCGCGCTACGGCGTCTTCTACTCCTTGCGCTTCGGCGTCCTCTACTCCACACGCTTCGGCGTCCCCTCTTCCTCACGTTTCGACGTCCTCTACTCCTCTGGCATCGTCTACTGGTAGCGCCCAGAATGTTTACCTAGGCAATGTGCCTATCACTATCCTCGACATCACGGAAAGGTCAAGGGCTCAATCGAAGGTCCCCAAGTTTGAATCGTCCATGAGGGTCATGTACTGTGATGAACTGATCGAGGTCATGTTCGAGGAGAAGAAGGATCCGTCGTCCCTCTGCGGAGCGTTGTGGGTTGACGACAAGCTCCGTGTTCCTGAGATCACCGCCCAATTCTTCCTCTTCCCTAAAGAGAAGTTAGAAGACCTGAGGAGTGCGGCTGCGGACCCGGTGATGAAGTATGATGGCCAGTTGCTCGCGAAGCATTTCAGAGATAAGGGAATGGGCACCGTAAGTGCATATCAACCGCTAAGCTGCTCTATACTAACAGGTTTGGCCAGTATATCCTTCTACGCTACGAGCAAGGCAGCGAGGCGCTCCAGGTTTTGGAACGCTTCGAACCCTTACTCCGTTTCTGCGTCAAGTTCATACGGGTTCAACAGGCGAGAGCGGAGAACATTGCGGTCCATTTCATGGGCACGGATGACGAACAGCAAGCGTTCACCTCGAAGACTATGGGGGATCTCCTCAAACTCGCCATGGGCGTCTCTGGCGTCAGCGCTGAAAATACGATGCAGTCATTGGGGATGCGCATCGTCCAAACGTGCATGACCCTCGCAGCTGAAGCTTCGTTGGCTGAGCGGCGTGGGAACGACAAGGAACGTATGTCCCCTCCACTCATTGCCGTAGACCCCTGCGACGAGGACGTGGACACTGAGAACATGGACGGCATCATGGAGCTGTTCAGAAGCGAAGTCGAGGCATTGAAAGGAAGCGCAGCCGATCGCCGTGATCTGAAGAGAAAACGGCTTCACAATGCGTCGAAAACCGGGGTGCTGCACATCCCGGAGTACGTGAGTCTCACGGAGAAGGAGCAGAGTCTGGATATGTAGGGCGAGTTGCAGCCTGCAGTACATGATTAGGATTTTGGTGAGGACGTTGTCACGAAGGACCCGGACTACGAGGAGAAGAAAAAGTCGAAGTCTAAGCTGTCCGGCAGTCAGAAGCACAAGGGCAAGAGCAGGCTCGTCTGACTCGAAGATGCCGCCATGGTTAAGCTCTAACGTTGTTCTGCGATGCTCATCTTGACGTACTGTCGTAGGACCACGACCGCCGTTGTTTCTTCGTCCAGTCTCCGGCCATCATGCTCTCTATCCTTTCGCTACTCTACACGCTCGCTGTGAAGTCTGAAATCCTCCATGAACCTTGTTTCGAGTACGGCGTGCCCCTGGCTTGACACATTGTCTAAGACTACCTGCTAGTTGTACGATTTGACGTCGCCTTCCGCATTGCTAACGTCCCTCATGTTAACCCCTGTATTCTATTGTCTTGTGTTGTACGACACGATATGCCGCGTTGCAATGAATACGTCTCCGCATCATGTAGTGCGGAGCCATGTGAGACGGAGATAGATGGCGAGATCTGTTGTACGATCCACAGGGATATTGATTGAGTATACTACATCTGAGAGAGCCACACGCAACAGGTTCCAGTAATTGTTCGTAGAGGAAACATGGTGATCGTTCGATGGACTAGATATTTGTGCGTTCCTAACCTCAAAGTCGGCAACCTTGTTCTCTGATAGCGCAGAAACCACGACTTGCTTGAGAGCTGGAAGGTTACTGCGCTGGACCAACTGGCAATTACTGCGCTTGTCTTCTACCCCGTCGAACATTGATCCGAGCTGCTGTCGAAGAGCGAGTACCGCGATCTCTACCGCACTCTGTTTAGCACACATCCCATTACATATCTGTAGGTGTCCTTTCAGCTAACATGTCAACGGTGTCGTCTATGTGTCATTAGAAGAGTGGGACTGTACAAACCCTATTCTAGGAACCCGTATCCCTCCCGAGCACCCGGCATACCTATGCACATTGTACTACTCGTGACGCCACGAACGCAACACAAACTCAGTGCAAAGGTAAAGTCATCCATACCACCGTCACATGTTTGTCGTCGTGCCAGCTCGTCACTCGTACGCCCGGAAGACCTCGCTCGCGCCTGCGAACTCTTCCCGAATGATGTCCGCGCGCGCTGAACTACGTGTCTCGATGCGGCACTGGTATGGATTGGGATGCGAGGCCAGGTCCTGAGAGCACACATGGGTCTAGGGATAAGCTGAGTGTGCAGAAGCCAGACATACCTGCACGTAATCCGAGATGTCGAGCTCGATGGTGTTGCCGTGTGCATCACGGGCCTTCGAGAGATTGAAGCCCCAGACGAGGTTCATCGTGTTCATAGCCTGCACTGTGTCAGCTGGATGTCCCAACGAAAGCAGGTGCACATACGATGGCATTCTTTGCGAGATGGATGCCGGGGCACGAACGCTGGAAAAACGCCCCCTCAGTCAGGCTTCGGGCACACATGCCCGCGACAGACTTACCCTACCAGTACCGAAGATGAGGTCGGTTACTTTCATGTGCTCGGGATGCGCGAGGAAGCGATCCGGGTTGTACGTGTCCGGGTCGCTAAACATGTCCTCATTGTGGAAGACGCCCCCTGCCGCGCCTGTCAACAAGGAGGCCGAGGCCGAGGAGCACGACGTTGCTCACAGGCATTTGCAAAGACGACGGAACCTTTCGGAATGACGTATTGTCCGTACTAGAGGGAGACCCTCAATAGATGGTCGGAGTATTAATCCGCAGGACTCACCCTAATATCTTGTGTAGCGGCGTGCGGGACTGTCAGAGGTGCCACCGGGCGGAATCTATGTGTCTATGCCACAAATAATGAGTGTCTCAATTTCAGCGCGTGGTGTGTAACCCACCTCGCTGACGACAGCTTGCAGGTAAGGTAGCTTCGCGAAGTCGTCGAGCGTCGGCATGTGTCCCGCACCGACGACCTCGTCGATCTCTTTCTGCGCTCTGGCTTGCACGTCGGGGTGCGCGACAAGGAGGAGGATGAACGACTGCAAGAACGCTGCTGTGGTGTCTGACCCGGCTTCGATCAGGACACCGCCGAGGTACCTACGGGTCGGTGCACAACCCCATGGTCTCGTTTCATTGAGGCAGTGCTAACGTTGTGAGGGGAATACGCACGCAGTCAGATCCGGAGTGAGACCCCAAGCCGAGGCATTGTCGAGGACGCCTTCCATGAAGCAATTGTTGCCGCGGCCTTCGCCCAGTCGGACCTTGAAGTCGTCCAGCATGCCGAAGTACACAGCACGCTGTGCGGTGCGCACAGCGCGAGAGAGCCTCTTCCACTGCGCGAACCGACTGGGGACCCACTTGAGGATCGGGAAAAGGTCCAGTGGGGGGACCGAGCCGGGCGTCAGCAGGCGGATCCAGAGGTCAATCATGTCGAACAACGCGGAAGCTTCGGGCGAGTCGTACGAAGTGACCCGCTTGCCGTACAGAATGGAGGAGATCACAGAGAAAGTGAATCTCCGGATGGATTGAAGGAAGTTCTGCTTGCAGATGAATACTAAAGATAACTGGTGAAGCGCATAGGACCCACCTCTGGTCGCATCAGGAGCTCGTAAGACAGTTGGAGACCTTCAGCGCGTTGAACGATGAGATGTTCGCGGCAAGACTGCGTTGTGAGGAGTCCATGAGCACCGCGCCGTAGAGAACGCCATGTTTGTGCTGTGGCATTCCGTATCACGACTCTGGAACCTGACACGTGAAACTAGTATGGACTTACAATAACGCGCCCTGCGATTGGTCAGTCGGAGGTAATGAGAGTATGAGTGAACGACTCACAGTGCTACGTTCTGGCCGTCGCACACGATGTTCACGATGTGGTTATCAGGTCTGTCGGCCGTCGCAGCAGCGTTCTTCTCTAGCACTTCTTCGATAGCCTCGTGAGACGAGAGGACGATCACGGGAACGTGAGCCATCTTGAGAGTAAAGATTTCTCCGTACTTGCGAGCCCACTCCGAGAACCTAAGCGACTATGGTGTAAGATGATGGCACCGACTACACTGAGAGAAGTTCTCTTAACTGGAAATGTGGCGCGGAAGGCGACATATCGAGCAAGTTCCCTATCACGGGGAGGGTCGGGGGGCCTGGCGGAAGAGCTCTGTCTCCTCCACGCGCGCTGGTGAATCTCCATGTAATCCACAGACCGACCGTCGTCGAAAGGAGTGCGGCGAGTACCAAGTACGGAGAGTCCAACATCGTGAGCAGCCTGGGTAGGAGCGAGATCGTCATCTTGGTAATCGGAAGGGAATGGCTGGCAGCCGAAACGCGGTAAGTCGAAGCCTCTTGTGGGGGTGAAGCTTAGCCACTGACAATGGTCCCTACGGGTATACATATGTCGGACGTCCGAGTCGTCATCGCCGTAAGGCTGGGCAATGATATTAGACAATTACAATTTGTGAATAGGAGGGAAAATCCACCGGATCAGCAGAGCGGAGCTGCCAGCGAGGACACTGCGCACCATCGTACTACTCGCGCTGGCTGGATTCCGCTGGAATGAGTCAATCAACCGAGGCGTTCAAGGCTTCCAAAACGGGGATGAGCCAGGGAACACGCCACAAGCGCCCGTATACGCCAGTCGCGTACTCCACGGATGCCAGATCGGGCATGATCAGAGGGGTGGGTACGAGGCCAACAGACGCCATCGGAGTCTGGTGCAACGCCTCCGACCGACTGCGAACAGCGCGCACATTCCACATTGCATGATCTTACTCCCGTCGACGCCAGGGCAGAGGACACTAGAATAGACATTCTAACAATGCTAAGGTGTCAGCGCGGCAAGGCCAGAACTTGACGGACTCGTAATATCTCCGTCATCAACGGTATGCCGGTGGAGGTATGCAGACTAGCCACGTACAGCGCGGCGGTCGGAACGCAGTCAGGTATGACACACACTCCAGGATTGCGATGCGGCTCTGACAATATTCTCAAGCGGTGTACTAACCATACAGAGCACACAGCCTGCGCGAACCGGTGTTGTTCGCCCCTCCTGGGTCAAATCGAACTGCTGCAGTGCGTTCATGTCACATCGTAACTCACGGTCTATGTGAATGTTACCTGTCGGTTACGTTCCACGATCATCAATCTTGCAAGCTTGTTACTGTTCTATAACTAATGTCTTTATGGAAGGATCATCTGCCGTCATCTGCGGGGCGCGAGTCCTCACTGGTATCAGCGACTTCCAGGTGTGGTCAGGTACTGCCTCGCAATGATTCTGACGTCAAGATACCCGTCACCTGTCAAGAATTCCCCGGACTTGTCGCACTCGATGCTGAGTACCTTCGTGTCCGTGGCATGCTGTGCTCTCACATAGGCTCAGACAGCGGATTGACACTTAGCATGGTGATCCGTTGGTACCAACCCGAAGTGCCGGTGGCCGAGGATATTGGGACAGCCCGGACCTACGAGCACCATATAAATGACATGGCGGCTGCCGTCGATGTTAATTTCCTAACCTTCGCGGCCCTTCTTTAATTCGTTGGGAACATTGAAGTTATGCGTACCTTCTTTCTAATCGCCGCTTTTCGTCTTCTATCGCTCGGGGTTACTTCTGCCTCTTCGTGCAAATGTACACCCAGCGACTCTTGCTACCCCACTCAGGACGAGTGGTCCTCGTTCTCTCAGAACCTCAGTCAACCGCTGATCACCAACCAAAGGCCGCTCGGCGCCTCTTG
The DNA here is from genome assembly GCA_001632345.1 of Daedalea quercina L-15889. Classification (NCBI taxonomy): domain Eukaryota; kingdom Fungi; phylum Basidiomycota; class Agaricomycetes; order Polyporales; family Fomitopsidaceae; genus Fomitopsis; species Fomitopsis quercina. The sequence goes on from KV429119.1 coordinate 74,617, forward strand.
CTACCAGAACTCTACGGACTACGACAGTACGGCATGTAGTGTTGCCACGGCGAACCAGTACAGCGAAGACTTCCGAGCGGCGTCTAGCAATGCTTTGATATGGGTCAACTTCGAGGCGCTCATCACGAACGACTCTATCCAGGCATGTCCGGTCACCCCCGAATCCGGTGGTACTTGCAACCAGGGCCGTGTCCCCGTCTACTCTGTCAACGCGACGACCGTCGAGGACATCCAGAATACGATTGAATTCGCACAGCAGTACAATCTGCGTTTGGTTGTGAAGAATACAGGGTGCGCGTTCATCGATTATCACTTGACGGGAGCTTCACTAACATTCGGCGTAGGCATGAACTTGGTGGACGAGCGTTTGGCTCAGAAGCGCTCGAGCTTTACGTTCATTATTTCCAAGGCATCGATTTCGTCGACACTTTCGTTCCTGAAGGATGCTCCAGCTCAGACTGTAGCTGGACGGGTGGTGGTAAGTCGCACTTTAACCTTTGAGTGTCACGATCTCATGCTGATCGACCGAAAGCGATCACTGTTGAGGCGGGAGCCCAATGGGGCGACGCCTATACCACAGCACAGCAGAACAACCGTTCTATCGCCGGAGGATTCGTGCCGTACGGGTCGGTCGGTGCGGGCGCTGGATGGTCGTTGGGCGGTGGACACAGTCCCTTGTCTCCGTTCTACGGGCTTGGTATGTAAACAAGCTCACCCGCCCCTTCAGATGTTAACTAGCATCTCCAGGTGTTGACAATGTTCTCCAGTACACTGTCGTGCTTCCCAATGCTTCGTACGTCACCGTGAACGCTGTCCAGAACACCGATCTCTTCTGGGCCATGCGCGGTGGCGGAGGCCCCAGCTTCGGAGTCACCACTTCCGTGACGTACAAGACGCACCCGAACCTTCCGATCACAGGCGCGTTCTATGAAGCCAGCGTGAACTCCACGGACGCGTATCTCGAGCTGCTCGAACTGTGGGTCTCGTACCACAACCGCGTGGCGGACGCAGGATGGGCAGGCTCATGGCCGTTCGTTGCCGACACGGGCCTGTACCTGACGCTCATCACCCTAGGCGCGCCCCCCAACCAGACCGCGAACGAGACGCTGCAGGGCTTCTTCGACGAGTCGGCGGAGATCCCGGGCGTGAACGTCACGTTGGGGCTCACGGTCCAATACCCGGACTTTTACGAGTGGTACTACGACAACCTCGTGGACTCGTCTATGGGCTACGGGCTCAACTACACCGCTGGGCTGTTGGCCGGCGTTAACATCGTCGGGTCGTCCTGGTTGGTTCCTCGAGACGTGTTCGACTCGAATGGCACCGCGCTCGCGACGGCGTTGGCTAACCTCACGTCTGCGTCTCCCTTGTACGTGTTGCACTCCTCTTTTTCTGTACGACGCTGACGAGGCGACTGTCTGAAACCACAGCCTCGTCGGTGGTGGTGCCGTGGCGGAGGTCGACCCCGATTCGGCCGCCGTAACGCCCGCGTTCAGGCGGACCATCTCCGACATTGAGACGTTCTTGACTTTCGAGACTGACAACACCACCACCGCGGCCACTTTCCAGCAGCAGATGACCGAGGTGCACGACCAGTACGCGCCCCTCCGCGAGCTTGCGCCGGCTCCCTACGGCGGGCAGTATTACAACGAGGTGCGTGCAATCTGCTCTGGCTCGTGCGTGGACGCTGATGCATTGCGATCAGCCGGACCTGCTGGAGACGGACTGGCAGATCGCGTTTTGGGGGTCGCACTATGATCGGCTGCTGGCCATCAAGCAGGAGATCGACCCGAATGACCTTCTTCTGGTCAGGAAAGGCGTGAACTCCGAAGGGTGGGACGACGAGTTGCTTTGCAAGGAGGACTGATTATTCGCTGACCGCTCAGAACGATTGGCTTCACTCGCACTCCCTCCTGTCACTCATCAGATCCGAGATATTTATCTGTACTATAGAATGTTGTGTTTACACAGTACCTCCGAATTACCTATGACATCATCTCGGCTAGATGAACAGTTCTGGATGTCGCAAATATAGTACTGTACATACTCAATGATTTATGTGTTTATCGTCCCACTGGCAGCGAGGCTGAACCAGATGCACACCTATACGAGTAGATTCTTACGTGCTCTCCCGATCCACGACCGGTCATACGATGATGGGGAATAAATAGGGTAAATTGTCCTATCGCCCAACGACTCGGATGGGGGCTGGAACCGGATTAGAGCAGCCTAGTACTAGCAGAGCACTCACGATATGTCTGCGCGCCCTGTGTTGATATGCGATGTATCGCTGCGTAACTTGGACCGACTTATAAGGAACAATGCGCGGTTACTCGGCAGGTGCCGGGTGCAGGTCGACGTGGCGCCTGTCAAGTCCGGAGCTAATGCAGAGCGCAAATGGCTTGCCATCCTAAGTTTATGGGTCCGCGTACGCAGGATCGATGAACGAGGCACGTCTCTAACGGTAGCAGATCTATCCCCACGTAGTGAACAGCGGCAGACACTCCCGGTCAAGGTCAAGTTACACGGTCTAAGATATCGAGGGACGACGCATATACTAATTCTGATGTCTACAGGCGACTGGCACGCCGCAGCAGCCGCACAGCCAGAGATCCAGCCTAGACGGAGGCGCTCGGCAGCATCCCCTTCTCCCGCCTCTTGAACAGCACCTTGGCCGAGCGGTTCGGCAGGATGCTGTTCCCGAAGTACTCGTCGCGGGGGCGCTCGGGGCCCGACTCGACCTTGACGTCGAAGTTGAGGAGGATGAAGCACAGCATCGCCTTCATCTCGTGCGCGACGAAGAACCGCCCGGGGCTGCAGGACCGCGTCAGCATGCGCGCGGCGAGGAGAGGACACACACACGCGATGAGGGAGAGGGAGAGAGACGCACCAAGCGTGCTTGCCGGCGCCGAACGCCATGAACTCGTTCCCGGTCGACGTGAAGCGGTCCTTGCCGGAGTCGTCGCCCTCGTGGAAGAAGCGCCACGGGCGGAACGCGCGCGCGTCGGGGTACGTCTCCTCGTCCCAGTGCGTCGAGAACGTCGACGCGGCGACGAACGCGCCCTTCCGCACCGTCACGCCGTTCGCGAACGTCCAGTCCTTCAGCAGCTGGCGCCCGAGCGACACTGCGCGCCGCGGCGGCGTGCAGACAAACAGCAAGTCAGCGGTCGGGTAGGAGGGGCGGCGGGGGGGAAGAGACGGCATTACCGAGGTTGGTCGGGCTGAGCCGCGCCGACTCGCGGAGGACGCTCTCGAGCCGGGGCATGCGCTCGAGCGCGCCCTTCGTCCATCCGTGCACGCCGAGCACCGCCGCGGCCTCCTCGCGGAGCGCGCCGACGTACTCGGGGTGCACGGCGATGTCGTACACCAGATGCGTGAATTGCTGGCGGGCGCCGCGGGGGTGCGGGTCAGCACGCACGCGCGCTCGGAGGGGGGGAGGGGGCACGCACCATGCTCGTCGTGTGGATCGACGCGAAGTTGACGAAGAGGATGTACGCGACGAGGACCTCCGTCGACTGGAGGAAGCCCGCGGGGGCGTCCTCCATGAGCCACATCAGGAAGTCGTCCTGCGGCCCGCGATCGCGTCAGCTCCAGCACACGGACGGGCGACTCAAGGGGGCGGGGGGGGGGGGGGGGCGTACCGGCTTGTCGGCCCAGCCGGGGCCGTATTCGGCGAGGGCGCGCCGGCGGCGCTCGATCTCGGGGGCGAGCAGGCGGGTGAGCTGCGCGGTGAACTTGGTCGGGTCCGTCACGAGCTTCCCGACGACGCTGCTCGCGCGCACGCGTCAGCCGTCTTTCTCTCACTCACTCACACACACTCTCGCACAGACGCGCGGAGAGGCGGGAAGGGGAGGGGAGGGGGGACGTACGGGTGCGTCCAGTCGGGGAACATGTTGATGATGTACGCGGACTTCATGACCTGCGTCGCGTACCCGACGACGGCGCCCTGGTACACCGGGTCGCGACCTGCCGGGGGGGAGGTGCTCGCGTCAGGTCAGGTCATCCTCGCGCGCGCGGGGGGGGTGCGCAGTCTGAGGGACGTACACAGCGGGGCGCCGACGTAGATTCTGTTCGTGCACTGCGCCATGATCCTGATGAACGTCTCCAGCGCGGGGAACGCACGCCACTCCGGGTCTACCGCCGCCAACGCATCAGCACCAGCACCGTGGCCGGCTCGTCGAGGGGGGCTCCGAGACGGCGTACCGGGGCTGCTGGCGGGCGGCGCGAGCATGGGCGCGAACGCGTGCTCGATCTCGTCGACGAGGTTGCGCACGACGGGCTCGACGCCGCGCGTCATCTGGTTGCGGATGATCGGCTTGTGGAGGGCGGCCTCGGACACGAACGTGCCCGGGGTCGTGTACTTTGACTGGACGAACTGTGCACAACACGCGGCATGCCCGTCAGCCGTGCTCTCCCTCTCCAGCGACACGGCGAAAGGGAGGAGGGAGGAGAAGGGGGGGCGTACGCACCTTTTCGACGGCGCCGGCGGGCGAGAAGACGTCGTCGGGGCCGGTGCGGATCTCGTTGATGAGCGCGGCGCCGTTCGCGACGAAGACGGTGCCGAACGGGAAGATCGGCGTGCTGAAGAGCCCGTGCGGGTGCTAGTATGCGTGCGCGCGGTCAGCCGCGACCCTAGCGAGACACGGCGTGCGCGCGCGGGGGGAGCTCACCTGCGCGATGCCGGCCTGCAGCTGCTCGAGGTGGCGCTGGACGGAGAAGATGCCCTTGAAGCGGTGGGAGCCGACGCGCGGGACGGCGTCCTGGGGCGGCGGGAAGCACGCGGGAGACGTCAGACCGGAGACGGGGAGGGAGGGAGGAAGGAAGGGAGAGAGGGGACGGGGCGCACCCTTGCTTTCTTCGACGAGAGCTGGTAGACGAGCGTCGCGGCGCAGACGAGGAGGCCGAGGAGCACGGCGAGCAGGGCGGGGCGGGCGTGGTAGTAGGCGGTCATGTCGGCCATCGTGCGCGGACTCGGGTTGGAGATGGACTCGTTGGGCTGCAGCGGGGGGCGTTGAAGTACACGCAGGGCGCCGCGTAGTATTGGCTTGGGGGTGGGGTGTCCAGTCAGTCATACCACATTAAGTTATTTGACACAGCGGTTCCGCGCGCTGCGTGTGGCTGGCACGAGCGTGCCAGTGCACCCGCCCTGCCGGGTGTCCGACTCCGGCCATAGCGCTTGGCGGCGGCAGGCTGCTGTGCGGGCGGTGCGAGGGCGTCGACACGTCCGATCAATCTGGGGCAGTTGAACTCTCCGGCGGGGCGGCAGCGCCAGGTCAGGGCTAGCGCACCGCGGGTGGGTGTCGGGCCTCCAGGAACTGAACTCTACAATAAACTACGGCCCCCGCGCGCGCTGGAGAAGGAGAGCTGAATCGAGTGGGCTGGCCCCGCCCTGTGATGCGCGCCCGCGAGCGTGACCCACGATGGGGATCCGTGATATGTAGAACGGGAGGTCCATCAGCCGCCTGGGCGGGGTGGTAGACTAGACCTTGCGAAATCAGTCATTATTGGGGTGATGGGCAGTGGGCGGAGAAAACGGAGGACGAGAATGACAGTGACAGATGCCGATCCGAGGCTGCGGACAGAGACCCATCCCGCTGCTAGTCTCGCAGCAGATGCGGGGGTTACTGTATGTAGCAGCGACTATGATTCTGGGAGGATGCAGGGCGGTGTTTCCATATGGGGGAGGGAGGACACAGGCGCCCGAGCGGGGTGCGTTTACGATGATTGGTCGGGTCGATCATGTACGTGGACGGAAGCGGGAGCCTGGCAATGGCGTGGTAGTTCGGGCGGCTTTGCCTCCGCACCGAGGCCTGCGGAAGGGCGTGCGCATTTGAAATGGATCCGTGAACGTTTGACGGGCGCAGTAGAGTTGATCGCGCGTGACGCGGCAAGACAAGCATACGATCTCCCGGCCAGTGACACGCACACCTCCGATGAGATGATAGATGACCGTCGATGGTGCGTCTGACGGGGAGTGTGACAGAAGCCCTGCTCCATCGATGAGCAGGCTTCGAGCGCGATGTTGCCGGCGAGGGCGCGTGCCGGCTGCCACATAACCCCTTCGCCGCCCGAGTGCGCTCGCCGCCCGATGTGTCTCCCCTGGAAGGCCTGCCTTAAAAGGCCCCCCAACGCTCTCCCACCGGCCCCCGACTCCAAGCCCCCTCTCACCTCACCCCACTCGCCGCACCCGCAACACCCAGACCCCCCCAAGATGAGCTTGTGGCAAGGCCCCCCGCCCCCGCCCACCCGGCTCGGCCGCTACCGCCAGTTCGCGCCCCGCGCCGCCATCCACGTCTCCCCCCTCGTCCTCGGCGGCATGAGCATCGGCACAGAGTGGGCACAGCTCTTCGGCGCCATGGACAAGGAGAGCTCCCTCAAGCTCCTCGACGCCTACTTTGACGCCGGCGGCAACTTCATCGACACCGCGAGCAACTAGTGAGCCGCCGTTCACTGCCCTTCTCGCGTGCCCGCGCGCGCTCACCGTCGCATCCATAGCCAGAACGGGTCCTCCGAGGACGTCATCGGCGAGTGGGCAGAGGCCCGCGGGATCCGCGACCAGCTCATCATCTCCACCAAGGTGCGCTTGCACGCACCTGCCTGTCGGCGGCGCACTGACCGCACACGCGCGCGCGCGCGCACGCCAGTACACGAACCACTTCCGGCCCGGCGACCCAAAGCTGAAGCAGAACGTCAACTACGTCGGGAACAACCTCAAGAACCTCCGGCTCAGCTTCGAGTCCAGCCTCGCCCGCCTGCGCACGTCCTACGTCGACATCCTCTACGTGCACTACTGGGACCTCCACACCTCCATCGAGGAGTTCATGGACGGCCTCCACAACCTCGTCGTCGCCGGCAAGGTCCTCTACCTCGTACGCACGCCCGTCTGTTCGTTGTGTGTGCGCGCGTGGAGGCTGACCGGTGCGCGTGTCCGCAGGGCATCTCGGACGCGCCCGCGTGGCTCGTCGTAAAGGCGAACGAGTACGCGCGCTACAACGGCAAGACGCCCTTCGTCGTCTACCAGGCCGCCTACTCCGTCGTCCAGCGCGACATCGAGCGCGACATCCTCCCCATGTGCCGCCACGAAGGTGCGTCCCCCCGCGCGCAGCGCACCCTGACTCTCCCTGACCCTCAGCTCTGACTCTCCGCGACTCGCCGCGCAGGGCTCGCGCTCACGCTCTGGAACGTGCTCGCGGGCGGGCACATCCGCACGGACGCGGAGGAGGAGCGGCGCCGGCAGACGGGCGAGAAGGGCCGCGAGGTCATGGGCCCGTGGGAGCGCACCGCGGACGAGCGCAAGGTGTGCGCCGCGCTCGAGGACGTCGCCAAGGAGGTCGGCGCGAAGAGCATCACGTCCGGTGCGTCCCCCCCGTCTCCCCCCCCCCTTTTGCCACACTCAGCGAAGAGCTGGCTGGCGACTCTGGCTTGTGACTGACGTGCGGCGCGACAGTCGCGATCGCGTACACGCTCCACAAGGCGCCGTACGTCTTCCCGATCATCGGCGGGCGCAAGGTCGAGCACCTCCACGCGAACATCGAGGCGCTCGGCGTGCGCCTCTCGCCCGCGCAGCTCGCGCACATCGAGGGCGTCCTCCCCTTCGACAAGGGCTTCCCGAGCAACATCATCGTGCGTGCCTCTGCCCTTGCTCCGCTTTGCTTTATGGTGGTTGTTGGGCGAGTGCTGACGTGCGGTTGGGACAGGGCGAGTACGGCACGTACCCCTTCTTGCTCACGTCGTACGCGAACTTTGACCAGCAGCCGCTCCTCCCGCCCGTCGTCCCGGAGCCGTGAGCGCGCGGCGGCGCTCCTGGATAATAACAGAGAGATACCTGTATCGTCTCGCTCGTGTAAAACTATTAGATCGATGTTGTTGTGAATGTATACGTGAATGTGTTGTATGTGACTTGTGTTGGACTAACTAGCTGCGGCGAGTCTTCAGCCTGCAGACAACAGGCTGTCTTCGTGTTTTCCAAACCAAGGGGACCCGCCGGGGTGGACTACTTAGTCACTGGTCCACGCGGACTCTACCAAGTTTACGGGAGATGGATGGACTCGCCAAACAGCGCTTACAGATGATCAAGGTGATCAGACGCCTTTTGATTTACTACCATGTCTGCACCGACTCTTACCGACTCATCGTTGTGTAACCCCTTGCTGATGGGTCGCTGTGTACGTCATACGAATCTGCTTGCTTACTTACCTACCTTCGTGCGCGCTGCTTGTTGTGATATATGTAGTTCTGTCAAGCCCACTGGCACCGCGGCAGCCCTACTTTCTGCCACTTGGATATCGTATATATGTACGGCACGACCTAAGTGTCGAACGATGGCACCGTGGAGGACGGCTTGTTCCAGCTATTTTCCGACCGGTCGACAAGTCGAAATTAAAAAGAGCGCGAGAGCCGTGCAGATCTAGAGCGCGCTGTCCAATCCTTGTAGTGACTAGTATGTGGTATTAGCGCACCAGGTCAGTCGATCGAAGCGCAGAAACAGCCGGCGTCTATCGGAAGCGTTCCGAGCGCACGACGCGCACTCACTCAACCACTCCGTTCGCCCCGTGCGCTCGCCCCGCGACCATCGCAACGCACATTCTGTTTACTAGCGTACGGCTTCGTCTCGCATCCGGCAAGGCCGTCGCAAATGGGGATAGGGATATACCGTGACAGACGGGACTCGGACAGCGGCTCGACGACGACTGATGAGTCGTGATCGTTCAGGCTCAGCTGCGTCGCTGAGAGCAGCGAATATCTTCGAGTACGTCGCATCCCACCATCCACCCACTCCGCCCAATCACGAAGTCAAACCCTGTTCTACACGCTCGCTGGAGACCGGACAGCCCGAATCTGCGCGCTCGGGTGGCGCCCGTCCTCGCGTCCTCAGCGACTCCGGAGTGCCTATGCCAAGCGCACCCCCAATCGTTCAAGGCTCGCCAATTGCTATTTCGTGTTAACTGGACTGTTTGATTCTCCCAGGGCCGTCCACACCCGTCGGTCTCGACGCGCGCGCGCATCAATCAGTTGCTCAGCTGGCGGCAGTGAGCCATTCGCAGCTCAGCTTGCACAATTGGGCTGTACTGACCTGGCGGTTGCGAGTGGGCCGCCGCGCTACTTGGTTATGTGTTTTGCCCTGACAAGCAGCGAATTGACACAGCGTGTGCAGGGACTGGGTCATGATAACAATCGCGCAGTTGGTCCGACGGTTTCCCCTCACAAAGGTCCCGGTCGTAGTATCCACTGCAAAGAATTCATCATTCCCCGAGTCACGGAAAGGCTGTAGAAAATGAAGTAGCTTCCACAGAACTCCACAGACAGGGAAGGTGGCCCGAATCACTCCTCGACAGGGAAGGTCGCCTAGTCACGTCTTTCTCTGAATCTTCCCTTTTAGGGAAAAGACATGAGGAACCATGTACATTTCGAAGCCTTTTCTCCTCACGAAAACACTGATTTCTTTGTAGTGATCCAGCTCCCCTCAAGCGTGACACTCGATCATTGTTAAGCACCCTCAATATCGTGCCTGTTTACAGATCTTCACTCCGCTGAAGCTATTTCTTGTCGCCCGCGGCCGCCGAGCATACAACAGCCCTTGTTTGAAACGCGCAGGCCGCAACAGGCCTACAAATTCCTGGATCTCCGCAGATGCTAGTAGTGAAACTGTGCGCGGACGAGGCGCGCCGAAGATACGGCCCGCGCTCGGAGAGTCGTGTCTGACTACTGGGCCACGGAGACAGGGGCAGACACACACCGAGGAACATGTTGCTCGGAGAATTCGTCTTGCGAGCTCTCGCGTCTGGGAAGGCAGCCGCAAATGGTGATTTACAGACGGAAATCAGACAGCGGCTCGACGACCCATGCGTCGCTGAAAGCAGCGAATATCCCCGAGTAAGTCACAGCCCGCCACCCGCCTGCCATCCCGTATCCAAATTCCGTTCTACACACTCATGGGAGCCCAGGGCGCTCGCATCCGCGCGCTCCGGTGACGCTCGTCCTCGAGTCCACAGCCACTCCGGAGTGCCTATGCCGAGTACGCACCCCCAATCGTTCGAGGCTCGCCAATTGCTATTTCGTGTTAATTGGACTGTTTGATTCTCCCAGGGCCGTCCACACCCGTCGGTCTCGACGCGCGCGCGCATCAATCAGTTGCTCAGCTGGCGGCAGTGAGCCATTCGCAGCTCAGCTTGCACAATTGGGCTGTACTGACCTGGCCGTCGCGAGTGGGCCGCGGCGCTACCTTGGTTATGTGTTTTGCCCTGACAAGCAGCGAACTGACACAGCGTGTGCAGGGACTGGGTCATGATAACAATCGCGCAGTTGGTCCGACGGTTTCCCCATTCCTGTCAACGGCCTGGGGCGTAGTATCCACTGCACAGAATCCATCATTTCCGGAGTCACGGAAAGGCTGTAGAAAATGAAATAATATCCACAGAACTCCACAGACAGGGAAGGTGGTCACTTCATGCTCGCTTGCGGGGAGGCTTCAGAGCCTTGTCTCGACAGGGAAGGTCGCCTAGTCACATCTTTCTCTAACTCTTCCCTTTTAGGGAAAAGACACGAGGAACCATGTCCATTTCAAAGCCTTTTCTCCTCACGAAAACACTGATGTCTTTGTAGCGATCCAACTCCCCTCAAGCGTGACACCCAATCCGTAAGCGCCCTCAATATTGTGCCCTGTACAGATCTTCACTCCGCTGAAGCTGTTTCTTGACGTCCGCCGATCGTACGGCAGCCCTGGTCCGGAACGCGCACGCCGCCACAGGCGTCCAATCGCCTGGATGTCCACAGATGCTAGTGAAACTTTGCGCGGATGAAGCGCGCGGAAGACTTTGCAGTCGGGAGCGATACGACTAGCGCCCGGAAAGTCGTCTACTGGGCCACAGATAGAGGCAGACACACCGAGGAGCGTTGTTCGTGACGAACTAGGGTACCTGGCGCGCCGGCGGATAGTTCGGACGCGGCGTTCCGTACCCTCCCAGTCGTCGCCCCCGGCGTCCCGACACGGCTGCGCCGGTGGCTACGTCTTTCCACAAGTTCTTCCAGCGTGTGTGCCGTTCAAGTCGAGTCCGTAGGGGTGTGTACACGCCACACGCTCAGGGCGTCCCGAGCAGGATACGGTACCTGACAGAACTCATCCAGCATCTGTCATTGTCGTGTCCGTTTTCTCCGCCTACTGCCTATCACTCCAATGCTACATTCCGCAAAGTCTAGTCTAACACTCCGTCTAGGCGGCTGATGAGAGAGCCTCGGTACAGCAGATGATCTCGAGAGTCATGCTACCGGTGCTGGTCCCTCAGCAATCACTCAGGTGGTGTGGTTCAATTGACAACCCACCTCGCCGTCGTGGCATCAGAAGAGTGCGCGTACCGCCCTAGCAGATGGTGGATGACAGGATGGCCCTGCGCTCGGGACAAGGAACGCTCCAGTCCTCCGGGAAGAGGTTCCGCCCCTTGGTCCCTTTCTCACAGATCCTCGCCGGTATTCTAGCGGACGCCACCATCTGCTGAGATGGTGCGGGTTGATTGGTGAACCTCACGCGCGAACGCTCTCCGGGATGGGGGACGCTGCAGACCGCGCCGCGATTATTCATGAACACTTACGGAGAGCTCTAGCGGGCATGCCAAATGACTGATATGATAACGAATCCTCACAGGAGACGGCAGCAGCAGCACTGCACAGTGCGCTCCGCGCTTGATCGAGATGATCCAGCAGTACAGCTGTCAAACCTCTCATTGCAGACGTAATGTCCGTCCACGCCGGTGTCTGCAATTCATTTGTGTCCAAGGATGATACCAACATGCACATCCGGTGAGTTGTACGCACCTGATGCGGCGGACTCAGCTACGCCGTCTCATCATCTCGACCTGTTGCCTCGGGGGGATGTCGGTGATCGCCATCAGTGGGGTATTCCTGTCAATATCGGTCGGCGGTATCACAATCCCATTCACAGTACGGCGCGCACACGGAACGAAAGCCCAGCTGTATGCACTGGGTACGATGACCATCACTAGCGCAGCCTGTCGGTCAACGCATTCATGCGTCTTAGTTCCCACCGGCTGCCGAAGGCGACCGTCCATGCCTCGTCACCCTGACTAAATCAACGATTGGCATACTGAGACGGTGCACTGTTGGATGGCACGACAAACGTCCTTCTGAACGACATAACTCTTTGGTTGTCGGACGTGGCTGCTTCTTGGATCGCAGACGTGGACTTCAAGTGCAACGACAATTCCCTTGATTGCATGCAATGGGTGAATATCATCAACATCCGTGGACTACGATACTTCAACATTCGAGTCTGACTATCTGATGGTGTGCATAATAAGTGCCGCAAGTATATTACAACGCATCTAAGTCTAATGCATAGGAGGCGACCATGTGGCTCTAATATCTATCACAAGTTGACCAGGGGAACAACAACGTCTTGCCTGCGGAGGCTGCGATGATTACCGACGACCTTGGGTAGAATGGGAACGATACGGGTCTTCTGGATTTCCAGCCCTTTACTACCGAAGTACCTGCCACTCTCGAAGTTCCAGCAATCGTTAGTGCGGGGCCACAAGGCGATGGCCTCAATGAACTCGTGGAGCTGGGGATCGACGTCTGGGCCGAAGGACGGGATCTTCTTCATGCCGTCGAGGAAGCGCGCCTCGACATCCTCGTGGTAGTTGGCCGTCCACTGCAGCGCTTCGTCGAGGGTGAACCCATACTGCTGCATGACGATCGTGAGGATGTTGTGCTGGTCGTCGCCGGTGGCCTGCTCCTTGTTGTACGAAGCGAGATCCTGTGGAAATCGTCAGGGCAATGCAGACGGGGCGATCGTGCGCTAGAGACTCACGTTATCGAGGATGATGAGGTCCGCGATGAGGTACCCCAGCTCGACCACGACGGGGTGATAGAACGCCTCATCCGGGATGTCAATGCCGAGGACAGCCGGCATGTAGGACGGCCGAGCGCCGATGTTTTCTCTGCGTGTCTTGAAGTAGCTCTCGACCGTTCGGACGTTCTTGGAGTCACGGTCCAAGGCCTGGTCGTAGACAGAGTTGAGATAGTCAGTGAAGGCCTCCTCGAAATGCTTCCGGGCCGTCGGCGTGCAGGTCTTGATACCCAGCGCCCAGAACCTGCACTCGAGCGATTAACGGGTATCCACAACTTGAAGCATTGCACGTACTGCCGAGCGAGCTCTCCGAGGAGCACTTCGCCCTCAGGCCTCGGCTTTTCCGGGTTGTGGATCGCGTCAATCACGATATCCACCATCTCGCGGACCACGTCAGCGTCCTCGACGTCGGTATACTCGTCGAACACGAAGAACACGTTCATCAAATCGCAGCCTGTTCGGAGGTGCTCTAGATCGGTAGAGCTCAGAGGTGATCGTTCTGGCCCTAAGTATTGACATACCCTTCGACACATACGGATACGCAAGAGACGCAAGGCGCGCTGTAATGCACGTTGAGTCATGATAAATTTACAAACATATACGGATACATACCGAAGTCGCATTTGTCGAACGCAATCTGAGACTTCTCATTGAACGGTTTGAAGTTCTTGAGCCATGCATTCGACGCTTCTTTCATCTCCTCGTAGTGGGGATTGATGGCCCTTTGCCACGGCCAGTTGGCCATGGTCTCTGGGATATAGAATGTACCGGGTGCGCCCATTGTAGAGTTACTATTGTAGAGTAAAGCGACTTGATGAGTGTGGCAGAAGCGAACGTCGCAGCTTGTGGGGTTGCCTAGGCCGGTGGTCCTTTATATCTCGCCTCAATAGGTTTCTTGACATATGAGATATACACTTGGTTATACCGTGGGCCATCAACTGTGAGGCGCGAACATTGGCAAGCCTCTCGGCACAGACGTGACTGTGACCTGCAATGATTCAGCTCGCTGATACCATGGAGTCAGATCAGTCAAGTCCTGGTTAGACAGAAGCTAATCATGCCAACCCTATTCTGGTACATCGCCCGTCTGCACAGCACGGCGTGTCCTCCGCAGAACCCGCGGAGCGCATGCTTCGAATTTGTGCTTTAGCAGCGCCCGAGGCGGATCAATGAGAGCGCAGCGTTGACATCGCAATCAGACACTTTGAGTGTCTTCTGATGAGCTTGGGGTAGTTTCGGGACTTGCCCAAACCCAGGGCTAAAACTGCATTTCTGGTTGTCCATGTCGAGACCGACAACACGGTGTGTCTTGGAGATTGGTCATTGAGCACCATTCGGAGTAGGGCACAGCCCACAATCAGACTCGCATCACATTATTCCCAAGCAGAGAAGTTATTCGGGACCGTCGTTGTGCCGACGTCCGGTGGCCAGCTCGAGGGATCTGGTCACTCTGTGAGAAATAAGAAGACAACTGAGCTGCGAATCTGACGATGACAACTGCGTCAGTCGGTCGGACCTAGACATACCGGTACAATCCAGATATGACAGATGTCGGTTAATCCTTTCCATGTCCTGACGTCTGTGGTGCTAGTTGTACTTACTAGCCTGTTGAACGGCCGGGAACCACGATATGGCTCCAAGCTATGATCACTGTCAGCGTTAAGCGGCGTTACCAGGATGCAGTTCGCCTGTCGAATGTCGTACGTAAGTGCTGGTAGGTCGAGCAACACGGAGAGCAGCACGGACTATAGACGAATCGAGTCAATATTGCGCGGAAGTTCAATACAGACAACAAGTTCACCGATTAGAGCTCGTACCTAGACAGATGCGATCACAGCGATTTAGTTCAGTGAGAAGGACCGACGTAGCGGAGAGTCACTGGCCATGGAGACCTGTCGCCGCCAGGGGAGTCCGCCACATCGGAGATCCAAGTCATTACCCAATCTCAGATGGTCTGGCTCCTCCGATCTGAGATCTAAGCACTGAGCGCTGGCGCTGAACGCCCACTTAGCATCTGGCTGGAGCGCTCAGTCACTCCTCCTGCCGCTGAACTTTCCCGGAACGCCACTCGTGTTATCCGCATGTACATTTCAATCTGTAGTCCACACTAAGACACTGTGCTCCTATATGCTAACTCGAAGTAGCAGCTTCGCATCCACCAAAGCCAGCGCGCCCACCTTGCACGCGTCGGATCAAGTACTATCTCAGGCCTTGACACTGTTCAAACTCGAAGACACTGCTGAGCAAGCACGAGTCTCCGGCGCGGGAACGTGAAACGTCTCGGGCTGTGATGCTCTGAAGTATTCATTAATTCTGTTTTTCTGTTTTCTTAGTCTCCGAAGTTGAACCTACGTGTCCACCTAGCGCTCTAATACGACGCCACCATCGCGATAGTAGTGTCGAGTGGTCATTTCATCGAGTCTCCAAATGACCAAGAAGGATGATCCGCAGAATGCGGACTAACCGTACGCAGACAGGAGGAATGAACGACTTTCGGGGATAGCTCACTGCTTGAACACCGGTAAGTGACTCCGTTCCGTTCAAGATTGCAGCATGCTGAGTCCTCATTCTGTGACAGTGACTGCGAACACCTAAGGCTTACATTGTGACAATCAACTTTTATGTCATTGGACGTTATTGGGTGCCTTGGAACGTCTCACGAGTCGACGTGCGTCTAGGCGGTAGGCTGACTGCACGTCATGCAGTACAGTACCTATCAAGCAGATTTACTCATCCGCGGGCCTCAAATGAGCGTAGTGTCGAGTTGGTCCCAGCCCGCGACTCGTGATCCGAGCCGTCAAAAGGCGTGTTCGATCCGTCAGGTACTTATTATCACTGCGCCCACGCGTACCAGGTCCAGCCTTCGCTCGAGCTTCTCGTACTGACTAGAGGTCTCATACCAATGCTGAACATTATTGCAATCTCAGTCGTCATCGGGGTCGGCTGGGCTTTGTACCACCGATTCTCGCGCAACCCGAAGAGTCTACCGCTCCCGCCAGGTCCTAAGCCTTATCCTATCATTGGGAATCTGTTCGATGTTCCTAAGGAGGAGGCCTGGAAGGGGTTTGCACAATGGAGTGACAAGTATGGTATGTATTGACAGACTTGCTCCTTGTCGAAGGACTGATTGTTCATTCGTTCCAAGGCGACATCATCTACTTCCATGTGCTGGGCCAAGAGGCCGTTGTCTTGAATTCGGTCACCGCGGCCCACGATCTGCTGGACAAGAGGAGCTCGATCTACTCATATCGGCCGTTCATGACCATGGCCAACGAAGTGTGAGTGTACCTTCATTGCTGGCCCCGAATCGTGTCTCACCAGTCCAATGACATACAGAATTGGCTGGGTAAGAAGGCACGATTACGATGGTGGTGGATTGGCTTATACTCAATCACGCGCAGAACTGGAGTCTCCCTTCGATGGACTACGGCGAGAAGTTCAAGCGTCACAGGAGATACCTCCAGCAATACTTCAGCAAACAGAACCTCCCGCGCTTCTACGAAGTTGAGACGCAGGAAGTCCACAAGCTGCTCCGCGAAACACTCACTAGGTCAGACGATATGATTGATCATGTCAAGAGGTATGCGACTCGATGCATCCGTCGCCGCATTCTGCTCATCCCCGTCAGGCTGGCCGCCGGTGTAACGATGCTGACCTCCTACGGGCACGAGGTGGACTCTGTAGACGATCCCTGGGTGCGCGTGGCGGAGAAGGGAGTTCTCACCATCGAGGCCGCCGGTGCAGTCGGAGCGCACATTATTGATTTCATCCCGTGGTGTACGCATTCGTTATCGCAAGCGATGTCCTCGATCGAGAAGTCTGACGGCGTCTACTTTTGCAGTGAGGCATATCCCTGACTGGGCTCCCGGAGGCAGCATCAAGCGCCTTCCTCCGGGTACACGAGAGGACCTGTATAACTTCGTCCACAAGCCTTTCGAGCATGTGAAGGAACAATTTGTGCGCATCTTCTGTGGAGTTGGCCGCCTCGTCAAATTCTAAAGGCTCTTTCAGGCTAAAGGAAAGGCCGTGAAGTGCTATGTCACTGACCTGCTCGAAGAGACAAATGGCCAAGACGAAGAAGGTGTCTGTTGCACTGCAGCCGTGACCTATTCAGGTAGTCTCTTCTACTAATCTGCGCGTTACAAATCCACTCATGTTATGAATCGAAGCCGGTTTCGACGCGGTAATGTCTACGGTTTGCCGGAACGTCACATTGTACTGACGTCCAGCCAGACCTTCTCTGCTTTGTTGACCGCTGTGATTGCACTCGTTGCCAATCCGATCATACAGGCGCGGCTACAGGCAGAAATGGACCTTGTCATAGGGAAGGATCGTCTCCCTACCTTCGCTGACCGCGACTCGATGCCTTACATGCAGGCTATCGTCAGCGAAACATTCCGGTGAGTTTAGCCCTGAGCTGTACGCGTATTTTGAAGCTGAGAAACATCATACCTGCAGTTGGGGCGCGACTACCCCTGTCGGTATGTTCTCTCGCCTTTCAGCGATCGGAGTGCTCGTATCTGATCACTAGTGCAGGGGTCCCTCACCGACTGTCACAGGATGACTACTATAACGGCTACTACTTGCCCGCAGGCTGCACGATCATGGCGAATGCATGGTGACTATTGACCAGTGACGATGCGAGTATATCCCAGCTGATATTATTTCAGGGCAATGTTGCATGACCCGCGGGTGTATCCTGAACCTGAAATTTTCAATCCGGACCGCTTTCTGACAGGTGAAGGGCGCACTCCTCAGCCCGATCCCAGAGGACCTGCGTTTGGCTTTGGCAGACGGTGAGCTTCCGGTTTTCGCACTTGGGGGTTGGGTGTTGAGCTTGACGGAACGCTCAATCAGTGTTTGCCCGGGCAAGGATTTCTCTGAGAACCATGTCTGGATTACGATCTCGTCGCTCTTCTATGCTTTCAAGATCTCGCCTGCGATCGACAAGAACGGCGAGGAGATCCCCATCGATCTCAGCTTCTTCGAACATAGTATCAGGTATGCCTTCTTGATTACTCTTCGTCGCTGTCTGATGCTCACGGGCATATAGACACCCTCGGCCTTTCAAGTATACGCTCAAACCGAGGCGTCCCAATTCAGTCAACCTCATTAACCAAACGGCGTACTAATGGCTAAGGGATCCGTACACGTATTATTGAGTACCTTCATGATGTATATAGAGCGGCTGGTAATGCTGAATGGATGTCGAATGTGCAAAAAGTGGCCGAATGCAATTGTTTGCTGGACGGAACTCTCCTATGTACTGTCAGGTCCTTCTGAGTTGCATGTTCAACAGTGCTCAGTACTATAGTATGCGCGGACGGATTGGTCCAAGTCGTGTAGAACAGGAGCAGAACTCCATAACGTGGACCCGGAAAGAACTTGTCGATCCAGATACCTCTGCGAACGTGCACGTACCCAGCAGCATACGAGACTGACTATGCATTCATCAACCAACTCATGTCCCCAAATTCCATAGAATCCCCAAGCAGTACCTCACCCCAGTGGAATGAACGCCCTAAGATCTTCAAGACGTGTGGCGTCGTCCGTTACCACGAATGTCACTTTCCGTAAAGGCATTGCAATGGAGATTGACAGCGCCAATCACATCGTGGTGTATGTATGTGAGGCGAACCGGTGACTAGCCAAGGCCTCTTCCCTCTATAGCACTTCCATACGCGACGATCATCTTTTTATGGCCACGGTCTAGTTGCTCATGTCCGACAGAACGGATATCACAACATGAACAGGTACGTGTCCTCACCGCCCAGTCGAAACTCCTGATTGCCAGGTCCAAGACGCATAAAGCAACGCCGCCACTATCTTTTTTCTGAGGACAATTGTGATCCAAGACAATTGGCGTACCCGGGGGAAAGAAGTGTCCGTAGTTGCGTAATGACGTATTTCAGCGGTGAGCGCTCAGCGCTGTATTGGTTTCCTCTTCTAAATCGGACAAGGTTGTGAGCATCAAGGTCCGCAATCAAGGAGTACGAACTCAGCTGATTGTGGCGTTCGCTATGACAGAACGCTAGCTGAAGCCCGCCATATGGGCCAGGGACCAAGTAAGACGCTGAGGCTAGATTGTTGTCTTCCCAAGTGCGGGACCTTCCAGATCCAGGCACATAACCACAGCGTACGCGTATGTCCGACGACGCAGTACAAGTGGATCTTTCTGAACCAGCAGGATGGCAGCGAATATTGAGCACCGATACGTAGCGTCCGCATCGAGAGGATACGCGGTTGGCGCTAGGATAGCCGAGGTATCAGGCTCTGGCTGTACTACACCAGGACGAACCGCTTAGGATCCGCTGTTAGTGGACGGACACGCCTCCACGGATCTTAAAAAGGACTCGACTAAGAACAGAAAGGTGGGCGATGTCGCGGTAACTGGGAAATGCAAGCATCCCGAAGGTCTGCCGCTGCGCGTCATGTCAATGATCCGTCGTGAGTGTGCTTCCCTTGGTGTGTAGACATCAGCCCGCGCCCGAGATAGACAATAGAGTTAGACACAGCACGTACTCTACCGATGTCGGTACTGTCATTCCTCGTGCATAGCGATAAGTCCGCGGACGCATTGCCCGCACCCGTTCGCACTTGGATGGGTGGAAATCGAAGATGTCATCGGTCTGCAGAACTTCCCGCATCAGCGCCCTTGTGCGGCCGGCAGCCGAAGGTGTGAAGAGCAGTGCGGACTTGGGAATGAGCGCAACATTGGAGATGCTTCACCTCAGGTGTCATCACGCTCCCCGGTTGCCGGATACAAGCGACTGGGCCGCTTCGTCTCGTCTTGAACGCTGTATTGCCAGCATGACCCACAGTCTACATGTTACGTCAGAGGGGAGCTGCGCCATAGGTTATACCATCATCACGTACGGCTCAGGTACACCTCAGGCACTGCAGAGGTTGACACAAACAACGTGCATTGAGGAGGGTATCGGGCCTGAACCATTGGCGTGGGTACAACAGACTGCTCCCGCCAAATGGAGGAATCGATTGAAATCCGCCTGTTATGATATCACTAACAGACAATAGACAGCCTGAGAGAACTAGCAGTGTTGGGTTGATCAACGCGCGGCTCAGACACACCTGGTGCGAGACCGGTTACTGGAAGCCTACGGTTCTTCCGTGACGAGTCGGCACAAGCGATGTGGATGCGCAGTGAATTCAGTTCATCGACAAGGGCTGAACGTTGAACTGAGGTTCGGCTGTCCGCTGCCAGAGCAGCGGTCGAACTGAACTCTGTGAACCACCGGCAAGGTTACAATCACTATCACTCACCTTTTGAACGTGTAGTAGTAATCGAAGAAGATTCACTGCTACTGGCAGTAGTCCCTGACGCAACCGAGGGATCCGCGAGCGATCTAAGCAGAGGTCAGCCTACACTGTATACGTGTGTAGAAGTCTCTAATGATGTTTTAGGTCCTTTCAACTGTAATCATCTGTTGGCTATCAAAGCTTTCATAAGTCGCAGTTATGAGCGAGGGTTTAATCGACGAGTGTGCGAAGGAGTGCACGTCAGCAGCTGAGCAGGGTCTTCGGCATCTTCCGGTGGCTGCCATCGCGGTGGCCACAACCAACGACGCCACGGAGCAGCCACCACCAACCCAGAGGAGCCTGAGGATAGTAAGTATGTGACCCTGTTCCTCTGCTTGGCACCTCGTCCTTATTGTGAAACCATTTATATTTTTAATCCCAGTAGCTTGACGGTGGAAGTCTTTGCTGCTAGTCATCAACCTCCGAGTTCACATAGTGACTCACCTACTATATTATAGTACTTATGCGTTATTCGAGACTAAACAGGAGTATCTTCCTCCGAGCCCTAACTTACGTGTTGTTATGTTGCAGACCCAGCTATTGAAGTCATTCAATCCGCTCGGGCAGCAGTATAGACGCGGCCCTACTTAGGTCTGCGACATGCACCGTGAAAGCAATTGTATGTAATCTCTGACATACTGGTGGCGTTAACCATAGTATTCATGTCAGTTTTCACTGCAACACAGATTCCAACACCATCTGCCATGAGTATATGACGCAAGAGGTTACAGTCAACGCCGGTATAAAGTCGAAAGTCACGGTACAGCTTTGCGTCCGTCCCAGACCGCTGCGTTTCTCTTACGATTCATCTAGCTGTTGAGAAACAATCATTGCAATCGCCAGCTAATGAGACTCTTTCTACATATATCTCCTTGATCCAACATGCTCAAGAAAGTTGAAGCAACCACTTGTGAAAACACCGTGCACGCACTTGAACATACCGATCGACCTATCACGTTCATCATCCCGTGTCCTCCGCGTGACGATGCTCGGAATTTCAGTATCCCCAGCGACGCACACGAAAAGCAAAAGTGTGCGCAGAGGTGCGTTTGTGATTACCTAGGCTATGGTCTTCGAAAATTCTATCGACCAAGCTGGCACGTAGCTCAAGCATCCGGGGTCTTCATCGCGGTACACCTAGATGTCTTAGGGGCCTCACATCTAGCACGGAACGGCGTAGTATACTAGACATAGCAAATAGTGGCTTGCCCATGAAAACTGTGCTTGCATAATATCCCAAGGTGTTCCTCCAGCGAGATGCGTAAGGCCGTCCAGCGAAAGGGCTTTAAGGTGTGTGAAGAATTCGATTACATGATGTACGGGCAGAAGCAGAGTCACAGTAAAAGTACAATCGTGCTGCAAGAGCCCTTACGGGACAGCAACAGAAGAGACGCCTCAAGCGTCAGATGGAAGGACAGGCGGCAGCAAGGGCTGCTTGTCAAACGTGGCGTACGACGATAGCAAGAATGGGTATGTTCCATACTCCCCCTGTCAATTCTATTCAGAGATTGCTCGACGAATTCAACAGAAAGAACACTCACGATGATATTGCTAGGGAAGCCTTTGTCGAATGGCAGGATTCCCTCAATATATGCGATCTGCTCATCGCTCAGGCGAACGCTGAGTGCTTCGATGTTCGCCTGGAGGTGCTCAACCTTGCGTCCGCCGATGATTGGGAACACGTACGGCGCCTTGTGCATCGTGTACGCGATAGCGACTGGTGGGGGGACATTAGCTCTCTGATTGTGACGACGGATCCGCGGGCAGGAGTGACGGACCTGAAGTGATGCTCTTCGTGCCGACTTGCTTCGCGACGACCTCCAAGGCAGAGCAAACCTTCCTCTCGCTCTCGGTCCGCTCCCAAGGGCCCATGACTGTGCGGCCCTTCTCGCCCGTCTGCCGACGGCGTTCCTCTTCCTCGTCCGTGCGAATGTGGCCGCCCGCGAGGACGTTCCATAGCGTCAGTGCAAGGCCTGCAGCTCACTTGGTCAACCCCCATCACCAAGCGAGCTGTAAAGACACAGCACACACCTTCGTGGCGGCACATCGGCAGGATATCACGCTCAATGTCGCGCTGGACGACCGAGTACGCAGCCTGGTAGACGACGAACGGCGTCTTCTTGTTGTACCGGGCATACTCATTCGCCTTCACAACGAGCCATGCGGGGGCATCAGACACACCCTGTCAACACACGGCTCTCAGTCAGCGGCCGATCGCACGCTCGAGAGCTCGAGGAGTCCTAACCAGGTAGAGAACCTTGCCGGCGACGACGAGGTTGTGGAGACCATCCATGATCTCCTCAATAGAAGTGTGCAGGTCCCAGTAATGCAGGTAGAGGATGTCGATGTAGGATGTGCGCAGCTTGGCGAGACTGGCCTCGACGCTGAGCTTGAGGTTCTTGAGGTTGTTTCCGACGTAGTTGACATTCTGCTTCAGCTTCGGGTCACCGGGCCTGAAGTGGTTCGTGTACTGCATTGCGTTCCGTCAGTGCACATTGGACACATCATACTCTATCTATGCACAAACCTTGGTAGACAGGATGATCTGGTCGCGGACGCCGCGAGCCTCCATCCATTCGCCAATGACCTCCTCAGAGGAACCGTCCTGGCTGTGAACGAGTCTCGTCAGCTCGTATGCTCCAGAGTGCATATGGGGACATCTCACTAGTTGCTCGCCGTGTCAATGAAGTTTCCGCTTGCATCAAAGTATGCATCCAAGAGCTTAAACGAGCTCTCCTTGTCCATGGCGCCGAAGCCCTGGTTCGCCCATTTCGTCCCGAGACTCATGCCACCGAGAACAAGAGGCGAGACATGGATGGCGGCGCGAGGCGCGAACTGCCTGTAGCGTCCGAGCTTGGTCGGCGGAGGAGGAGGGCCTTGCCACAAGCTCATCTTGGGTGGGTCTGGGGATTGCGGATGGGTAGGGTCTGTGTGTGCTTGGTATTGAGAGGCGAGGGGGCGGTTTAGAGGCTCAGTCGCTTTGAGCTTGGGCCTTTTAAGGCACGTCTTCCAAGGGAGGCACATCTTGCGGCTTCAGCGCCCTCCATCCTCGGCTTACATCTGTTCTGTGCTCGCCGGTACGGAGCTAGTGCGACGCGCAAGCGGCGGCAAGACACCTGCGTGTAAGCTCGCTCACCGCAAATTGCACGCCGGTTTACTTCGCCTCTCCAGGACACCTCGGGGGTCGCAGGTACTGTGATAGCGGAGGAATACCGCCCGAACGGATGCTTCCATCATTTCATGTCCTACCAGCGTCAAAGTTCGAGGCTCATCCCAGCTCGCACGGCGCCCGTTTGCACCAGAGAGATGTGCCTCATACGAGGACGATTTCTTTGGTGCTTTCTACCATCAGATTGCCTGAAAAACAGCGAGAGAGTTGACGTATGATACGAACGAATCAGAGAAGAACGTACTAGCTGACCTCCAATAAGACAACGGTCCCCTCGACTGTAGCGGCTAACGTATGCGTATACGGCGCCGTGCGGTGGCTACCGCAAGTCTATACGCGCTTGCCACTGGCATCGTTCTGTCAGAGTATAGCAGGTACCCAGCGCCGCAGTGGTAAGTCTAGTGTTGATCCGTGAGTAATAGGGTCATGACGCTGTACGTGACATACATGCGCTCCATGCGCTCCAAACACTCTGCACTTACCAATGTTGCGGGTCTCCGGCCAAAGAATTGTATCGTACCCGCGGTCGTCGGACTCGAGGGTTTGATCGACGCTGTGCACTGCAAAGTCCCGGTGACACGATTCGAGTGGCTGGTCTAGCAGTATAATATAAGTGTATGCTGGGTTCCCTCTGCTGTGGTGACTATCTAATTCGCTCCCTCTTTAGATATGAGCGTATAGAAAGAAAATGCATCGGAGGAATATAAGATGAGAAACTCTGGAGTCTGAGTGAAACCCTTAGTCGAGGCTGAGCGCTGAGGCTTTGAGGTAGTGATAATTCATGAACGCGAGATGAACGTGTCGGCAACGCGCAAGCCTTGCTGTCAAGAAACAGGCGTCTATTACTTACCGGATATGGAAGTCGCAAACGTGGATTGAACAATTGAACATGTATGCCTTCGTTCTAGGCTGCCTCGAGTACGATGTCTAGCCGTATCCTCTTGAAGAGACATACAACGGTCGTGTCCACAAAGTCAGGCTTTCGTCAGTGTGCCCGGCACTTGTGTACGTGGCCCTACGCATTCCGCATGCTGGCATTGGGATCTAGCACTGTCAGCAATCTGTCGCCTTGTATCATATCTGTTCCCTTCCACTCTGGATATGTGCAAAAGGTGAAGAATTCTGCAGACCAACAGCGCCGTCAGCATGTCTGGCACAGCTTGGCGATCAATTCCCGTGATCGCGACCCATCGGAGGTCGAGGCCAGTGCATCAGCGGCCAGTTGGGCAACCGCACGGGCCCCGGAAGCATAATGGCGAACCGCCTGTGACACTTACAGGCTGCTTGTTAACATCCTAGATCAGCTGAATCTAGTAGGGGCAATGTGCTAGTAACCACTTACATGTCGGGTGCGGTATCAGGACGAGTAGCTCAACGTAGTAAGACGCATGTACTTTGCGTACTACAAAGTCAGTCATTCAACGTGACCTTCGAGGGCATTGACTCAACCAAGAGTCATAAAGCGGCGCAGTAATACGCGCCTATGTTCTACATGCGCGAAGCTTCGTACTCGTCGCTGTTTCATTCATCCGTCCAGTATCTTCTGGAAGGTACTGTAAGTCGCCTGAGTAAACTCACCATGTTCAAGGGCGTCCTGTGTCTACTTAGCCATGTCAGGGTGCTGTACCGGACCGAAAAGTATGAAAGTGAATCGCACATGTCCAAATGCATCTTCTCCACCCGTGATTATCTGGAGCAACCTCAAGTGGGCATCGCACGGGCGAAGTTGATCTTACTGTCAGATTTATTGACGGACGCGGCTGACAGTGTGTCTGTGAGCCAGCAAATGCGGTGTTAGGAAGACCCACTTAAGATGAATTACCATGCGTCCGTCGGACCAGAGGTGGATTCCACGATAGGCTGCGCTCTCAGTGCAGTTGAAGTACTGTATACAGTATGCTCTTGACCACATTGCCATGAACAGGTAGCGGAGAAGTCACTGATATTCGAGTACAAGGTTGCTCACGAAGGACTGAGGCTGCGGGTGGCAGGGCACGAAGGGCGCAGTGGGGGAGTTCATCTGTTAGCGCGCGCAGTGAGTTTGAGGGAGCATGGCCTCCCGACGGCTGCTCTGATAATGATAGAAATTTGGATGCTGGAAGACAAAAATGTACCTAAACCGCTACTCATGCTCATACGAAGGCAGAGTGCACAGACTCAATATGCTCGACGTCTTGAAAGCCTGACTCCGTTGCCACGAATGCTGGGCCGGAGCTTGTCACGAAGTCGCATGAGCGCCTTTCCGAGCTCGTTTCTTCCTCGATGGTCATGCCCCCATCCCCAGAACGAGTCGACCTGTACGACGTGTAAGTATTTCGACATAACGTAGCGTGCGGACAACGTACCGGGCTGTCCTCAATTAGCTCACAATTCCCCGTTCTAAGAAGCAGATCCCTCAATGCCGAATGCTGCGTGAACTTCGCCTCCAGAATCCGGTCCATGACGCTGACATTGATTTCAAACCAGTCCGCACGCTGCTGCTTACGACGGCGACCCGCTTCCTCCAATGCGGCTCGCGGGGAGGGGAGCTGGCGGATGAGGTCGGCGGTGTCCGGCCTGGTCGTCATAAACTTATGTGCTTGGAACACTGGAAGTAGCTCGTAAGTCGGTAAATGCGAGATGTCGATCTTGGTAGACTGTACATACAGTGCTCCGCGCTTGGGTATGTGTGGCCATTCCAGCGAATGGGATACGGTGCGAAATTTGTGAACCTATGAAGTCAGAAACATATGTCAGAAATATCTAGCAAGCGATGCTAATACACACTCATAATACGGCTCGTGGCGGTGGTAGAAAAGAACGGAAGACGTCGGGTTCAGAGGCGCCGCTACTGGACGACCGAATGGCGAGGAAGAAGAGCGCCCGCGCGTCTGGCGACGCGACCATCCTGGGTCGCCGACTTCAGGACGACCTGCTTGAGTGTAAGCTCTACTCCATCAACTGCTGCTGCATACATACCTCGATGGCCTGATGCGTTGATATCCATACGACTGAGCCTCCGCCGACCCGGAGTCGACACCCTTTTGCTACTGTCATGGTGTTGGCGCCGCGATGGTCGAGTCTGTTGGCCTTGATCCCATGCCATTTGCTCGTAAAGTGCAAGACTGATAGTACACAGAGTGGCCGCCCTGGCTACTACCACTGCTCCAGTGTATATCGCGTCTGTAGCATCCGGCGACATGCTGAGATCTCGAAAGGAGGTTGAACTCAGAGCATGCGCGGCATACGGATGTTGGTCGGGGGTACACTGGTCAGTAGGCGTGGCAAGTGGCAAGTCTCTTGCCGCGCCCAGACGACACTTGTATTGAACCTTATCAATTTCAGTGTTCATTCCATAAACAGAACGTGCTCTTCCGAATGCTGCACGGTAGGTCGCCGAGCGAAGCCTCTAATATGCTATGCGCATTGAGCACAACCGTGGTACCGTGCTTTCTGTTTCACAGAAATCCGTAGTCTTAATGTTATCGCATATCAGGGTCCAAGTGCTCTTCACATGTCCCGATTTCATGTGCTGACAGGCGCACGTCCGTCACAAAAACGAGGGCTTGAAGACTCGATGTTCCGGTCGTTCACTCCTAGAGTTGGTGTATTCTAGGACAGTGAAGGGAAGTGACACTTCGTCTGCCGTGATCCACATTATGCGCTGATTTATTACGTCCTGTGCTTCGTAGAGCGTGAAGTGGAAAGTACTGTACACGAGTGTTGCTGCTCTGCATTCCCCATCTCGGTGCCGTCTCCGCTTCACGTAGCGGAGGTCGCGGGGCAGTCGCTGACGAGACATCGCCTTGTAGTCGTTCCTTTCCCTGGGGCAGCGGTGATCAGGGCGTTCGCTCACACCGGCAGGGCTATGCAACGACTGCATACATGCACTCATCATTTAAACATGATTGGCTGCGCATCGAGTGACCATGCCGGAACAGCTCCTCGGGTCGGGATCGGATGTAGCATGGGTACTGCCACGAACTTTCTTATGCCCGTCACACAACAAGTATGCAGAAGAGCACCAATCGATATCACGGTTAAATCATCGCACAGAAACGTGAGTCCCGTTCCATCATGAATCTTGCATAGGGGTCGCTACTCTGAGCAGGTCCGTAGCAATGGCGTCCCGACAGCATCTCCCCAGAAAACCGACCCATTGCTTACTCATCTCCACGACCAACGTGAGTATGGGGAGCTGTCCTTCTGCGGGGACGCGGAGCCGCGCCGCAAGAATAGACGTCCGCTGGGTTGTTTACCTTCATCTATTACCGGCACAGTGGTCCAGTCTCTGGGGATCTTCTGTGCAGTAGTTGATCCGAAGAGGGTATACTGTTCTTCTGAATGAGCCGTTTGGCCTGTCGGGGGAGACCTCCATACGAATTCGTCACCCGCGGATGCCGGCTGGGCACTGAGCTTGTCGCGCAACCGCATGAGTGCCTTTCCCAGCTCGTTTCTTCCCAGCCCATCCTGGCCACAACCCCAAAATGAATCAACCTGTTGAAGCGATCAGCGTCTGGACGATGGTCCAAACACAAATCATGCGTACCGGACTGTCCTCGATGAGCTGCTGGGTGCCTGTCCCGAGAAGCATGTCCCTGAGCGAGAAGTGCTGGGTGAACTTCGCTTCGAGGATATTGTCCATCACACGGATATTCACATCGAACCAGTCCGCACGCTGGAACCATCGCAGCCTTCCCGCTTCCTCGAGTGCATCACGGGAACTAGGCAGTTCGCGGATGTGTTCCGCCACCTTCGGTTCGTTTGGCATAAACTTGTGCGCCTGGAACACTGTGCACGACAGGCAGGTAAGTGAGTAGAAGTATTCGCCGATTACTGCAATGGACGTACGGTGCTCTGCCGTGGGGTACATCCGGCCATCCCAGTGAATGGGGTACAATGCGAAGTTCGTGAATCTGAAGGATGAGCCCACGTTCCTCAGGGAGCGAGAATAGCATGACGAATACATACTCGTAGTATGGCTGGTTGCGGTCGTAGAAGCGAATTGCGGGCGTTGGCTCTGGACTTCGTGCAGAAGGCGGCGGTCGGGTGTACGACCGCATGTCTCCGTCAAGAGCACCCATCATCGTGGTGCGTTCTGTTTGAGCCGATATCGGAGGTGGAACTTCTGCACGTCACAGCTGAGCATCTCACACTTCATTCTGCTTCATTCGACTGACCTGATTTGCCAATCTCCTGTGTATCCATTGTAGCTGGCGTCGCCCCAAAGCTACCACAAAGTTCATGCGCTCGAGTATTGCGGTTCGGGACTAGCCTCATGCCGGAACGGCGGTTGTGCAGTGGCTGCTCATGCTGTACAGCAGTGGAGTATGTCGTCGAGAAAGGCATGTCTACAGGAGTTGCATGCATTGCCGATGAAGAGGTATGGTATACGGGTCCATGCATGACGGTGACTGATAGAGTGCGGCGACAACAGACAGAGGATCTCCGAGACGTACGTGCTCACCTGCGAGCGGAGGAAGACTAGATGGCGACTAGTGAAAACGGAATGATCGTACTTGAGAGCAATGGACCACCCCCAGAAACTGCGTCGGTACTTGCTTTGACCACACGCATGAGGCCCGTGCCACCCTGCTTCATTGAACCTTAGTCAACAGATTCCCGGCACTCTTCACAGACCTCACGATACTTATGGGCGTCTTGTATGTGAATTCAATATGGGCTGTCTAAAGGCTGATATGCACGTACACACTAGGGTCCGATGTACATGTGCAATCCTTCGGGACGCTTCATCCCGGGAAGTCGCTCGCCGCTCTACACTCAACTTCAAAGTTCACTGTACTGCAGTCACTTTGAGCGCTGAACGGGGATTAATGGCTTCGCACTACCTTTGCCATACCTTTGCCAGGATGATCATGATGTCGCTTAGACAAAGATATCGTGGGTAGTTTGCAAGCTGCGTACGTGTTGAAGATTGCACTTTAGATGGGTAGCCAGTCTTACTGCATGGTTCGTCTCACGTCAACGTGTTCTCAATGACGAAATTTGGCATGTATGCATTAGGGCCATGCGAGACGAGGTGTGTCCCTTCTACTTAATGTTCGGATGCTCTCTAAATTCATTGTACCGTGTCTTACCTACTTTCGTCATTTGGCCATCCAGGATTTTCATGTTGGCAATTGCTGTATTCCTAGCGGCAGCTCAGGCTCGCGTCAAAGAAACAGAAGGGACCTACGAAGTGCTGCCTCCTAGCTTACCCTTCAAGTTTCCCACAAACAATGCAGGTGGGGTGTCTTGTCTTGTCTCAGATTGGTCGTTATGTTCAGTGTGCATCTAGTCCCTAGCTTGCGAGAGCTTCAGACAGACACGGCAGATTTTCAGGATGGTACGCGATTCAGTAGTACTTAGGTTTGCAGCAGTTCATGACATCTCTACTTCTTAGTCTCCAGTCAATTCAAGCGTCAATGGCGTCACCCTACCTCCACACCTGCAGTAGTCAAGGTAAGACCCCAGCAACAAACGGCTGAGAGATCATACAACTGACTGAAAACGCAGATCTGGAAGGTATATTGCGCCCCACACATCAACGCTAGATTTATTGTATACCGGCATACCGTGGAACTCATGCGCAGTATATCTGGAAGCGACACCTGTATGCTTTGGCACGGGACAACCCGAGCTTGCACAATCGGTGACAGCTGCAGCCAAGGTATTCTATGTGCCAAGAGCTCCTGCTCGCTCTGTGGGATCATACGGGTTCGTCCCTTTTAGATATCGTCTTTTCATCAGAGCATGAAAACTTTGTTTCAATGCACACAGATGTCTTTCTCCATTGCCAAAGCCGGGCAGCGGCCAGATCACGCGTTTTCCCGGTTCGGCTCTGGGATTTATACAACGGCAACGTCATCTAAGGCGAACGACTACGTTCAAGAGCGAGGAGGGTCTCCATACCATGCGATGTTACTCAGTGAGGTTGTAACGGGCAAAATGGCGTTCATGACGACGAATCGTCAAAATCTTTCTCAGGTGAGTGGACCTCCAATGGACTCGATAAGAATTTCAGAACACACTAAGTCGTTCTGTCGCTCAGCCGCCCAGTGGATATGATTCAGTCTTCGGTATTCCGGGCTTGAGCTCGGTTTTGAACTACGATGAGATCGTGGGTGAGTGGTCCATGGGAAAAGGTCACTTCCATGCATCTAAGACGGGGAACTTGCCTTCTCCAGTATACAGAGTGATTATATGTCATCTTTATACCAAACCACGGTTCACTGACCATTCAAATGCACTAATAGGATGAAGCCATTCACCCCTCCTTTTTAGTCATCTATTGCTAGAGGCACGCAGAAACGTATTTGACGGCCATGTTCGCTACACTGACATTTCACGATTTTACGTAGAACGACAGCTTACGTGGGCCGCATAGTGCCCTGTGCGCTATTGTATGGTTGTCCGAGTTGCTTGCAAGGGTGGGTGGGCTCGTCCTAGTAGCTCATACCAGTCCATTGCTTCTAAGGGGGAAGTCTTGATTCACTATGTTATCTGCTCCATCTCGTCAACTTGCAGATTGTACTATGTGTCGGTATTGGGGTACACCGTATCGGTAGGTGACCCAGAGTTTGGTGGTTTGTCCCCAGCTTGTCCCAACTTTCTTTTGAGGATTATTTTTCATTGGAAAAGTTTGGCTTATCCAGCAATGCTATCCAATGCCCCGGCGCCCATTTCGGCCATTTCAATGCCATTGCAATGACAAAGTAATCCCGTGAGTGTGTTTACTTTAGCATTGCATTACATTGTAATTGACAAGTGCTTGTCGGATTTTGCATCAAAATGACATTGCTATTCCCAGGCATTGAAAACTGAGAAAGAAAGTTGTGACACTTCAGACAAGCACCACCATGTGCATGTTTTCGGAATAGTATTGAGCTTTCAATGAGGCAATGTCTGTACCATTCTTTGTGAATGCAATCTCCATAGATGAACAGTTCAATGCCGAGTGAGAACTCCAGTCGAGGATGCTCAAGGTGATCCATAGCATCCAGTAAAACATGAGCTTGGACAGTGATACACTGTCAAGTGTCTCGGGGTGACTCGTGTCATTGTCATTCAATGTGGTAAGTGTTGAACTGCTAACAGTTCAGCTGTTAGCTGAACCAGTTTACCTTAGATCAGTTCATCTGTCCTGGAATGGTTAGCAGTTAGAATGTTCTACGTTGCTATAGAACTTAGTTACTATGGAATCATTCTGGAATAGTGTCGCTATGAGATACATATCCAGAGTAACACATCATTCTAGAAGTTACACTTCTAGAATTCCTATGTACCATGGAGATAGGGATTCCCCATAGCCTTGTCCTTTTCTCACAGTCGCTATGATACTATGTGGTCTCATTCCTATGCTATGACTTCGCTTTTTTCATGTCATACAGATATGTCATGGTTTGTAAGTAGTCACATGTTGGTATCTGCTCATGTATATATACTGGGCTGTCTGCCCCTCAGAATGCATCGACTTCTAACGCTCTCTGGTGCACCTCAGGAGTCTTCCCTCTCCTATACCTCTGAGTCTGTTAGGTCTGTCCCTCTGCTTACTTTCTAGTGTTACATATGCTGCATTTGTTTTCTCTTTATTTTCCCTGCTACGCCCTTATGATACCACTTGGGGCTTATCCCCTCATGACCTTACTGTACCCGTGGCTCAACCCACAGCACTTCTTCTCTGACTCAACCCTGATCCCATGCTCCTATCCACCCTGACTCATTATGACTCATACCTGACTTGGACTGGCTCATGCTTGAGCGCTCCGTCGAGTCATACCCTTCCCCACCTCCAATTGGCTAGATAGATATGACTCACTCTGACTCGACCATGAGTCCCCATGTATATATAGTGCAGGTAGCTGGAAGGTCAAACCCTCAGTTTGACCTGGTTCAATCTACAGCGTTCACCCGCTCTAGCAAGGACTCGTTGACACTCCCCTCTTGAGGACACTTCAGATGTGCTTGAAGCCTCTCCTCTCGATGAACTTGACCTTGCCTCAGACGTGCTTGAGGGCAAGTGTCCATGACCATCCTCGTACTCTATCCCGTCCCCTTGCCCTATAACCTATACCTTTGGGTTAGGGATTGCGCTAGTGCAGGGTGTTACGCTCCACATAACATCTAGTAGTTGCCTTCTACTACTGAAGCCACTCCCTTTTCTACTCCTTGTTTAACAGATAAATTGTATATACTCTTGTGAAGTCTCCCAGATGGGGCTAATGAACTGAAATTACCAACTCAACTGCACATTGAGTCGGTGGACATGACATCACACCCCTCATCTCATGCAGGCACTTATTTGCACAGGGGGGCAACATCTCATTCTGTGTGGTCTCAAAATGGCCCTCATCCACCAGATCAACACCCTGTATGTCCTTTTATATGCCTTAAGAACTCGGGCTTGGTGATACATTGTGCACCAGACCCTCTAAACCACTTTATCTTGACTTGCACCTAGTGGGTTTGACCACATTTGGTCGTGTAATGAAAAAAGTACAACCAAGAATGTCATTAGAATCCCTATCGAAGCTCAACTACACATAAGATCAGCAGATATTCTTGCATTTGCAGACCACAGCGGTTGGTACCATGCATCCATTGGCCCGGCACTTGATACTACAACTGTTACGTGGAGCGTCACACCCTGCGCTAGCACAAACTCTAACCCAAAGGTATAGGCTATAGGGCAAGGGGACGAGAGAGAGTTTGAGAATGATCGAGGACGCTTGCCCTCAAGCACGTCGGAGGCAAGGTTGAGTTCGTCGAGAGGAGAGGCTTCAAGCACATCTGAAGTGTCCTCAAGAGGGGAGTGTCAACGAGTCCTTGCCAGAGCGGGTGAACGCTGTAGATTGAACCAGGTCAAACTGAGGGTTC
>KV429120.1:0-13141 GCA_001632345.1 Daedalea quercina L-15889
GTGCTTGAGGGCAAGCGTCCTTGATCATCCTCGTACTCTATCTCGTCCCCTTGCCCTATAGCCTATACCTTTGGGTTAGGGTTTGCGCTAGCGCAGGGTGTTACGCTCCGTGTAACACCATTGCTGGTGGGATTAAGTTAGATGAATTGATGCAGGCCTTGATCCTCTTATCCAAGGTGCCAGAGACCTATCAGACAATGGTCTCTGCACTTATGGCAACTGTGAAGTTGACCGACTTGAAGGTCAAAATGGTTGTCAACAAGATCTTGGCTGAGGAGTTGCTTCATTGCTCTGGTATGGGACAGTCCACTTCAAAATCTTCACAGATTAAGTGGAAGTCGATGGGTCCCTGTGGTCATTGTGGTGGCAAGCATGGTGAGGTGAATTGTTGGACCAAGTACCCTCATCTTCGCCCCAAGGCTGGTGGCAAGGGGGGAAAGGGTAAAGGCAAGGGCACGGGCAAGGGCAAGGGTAAATCGGACTCTAATGGACATTCTTCACATACAGTATCTACGTCGGATGGTGCTGGTAGTTCTGGACAGTCGTCAAATGTTGTACAAGTAGATCAGAGCTCTGTGGGCTCCGTTCAATTGACTTCTTCCTTCTATGTTGCAGATCACTCCGCTGAATCTAAGGGAAGAATGACTGACTGGATTATGGATTCTGGTGCGTCTATGACAATCACAAATGATTTGTCTGATTTTTGGGACTACCATGAGTATCATGTCCCTGTTGTTTTTAAGACCACCGGATCAGCTACCATCAATGCACTTGGTGAAGGTACCATTAAGGGAGTTTGTTTAGTCAATGGAAGGTGCATTCCCACTACTATCATTGCCTATATTCTGTATGCATCTGGTTGTTTGTTTTCTACTGGATGTATTGAGAGGACGAACTATTGTTTGATTCAAGGATCAGGACGGATGGTCATTTATGACCATAAGTTTGAACATGGGAACAAGATGCAGAACATTGGCAATGCGATTCTGCAGGCTGACTATTCACCTGTCAATAATCTGTATATGCTGTTCTTGGAGATATTGAGCTGCAAGTCTGCAAAGACTGTTTCATCGTCAGATTGGAAACTCTGGCATCGACATTTTGGGCATCCTTCTAAGGAGGCTCTTGAGAAACTGCCTAGCCATACTACTGGTGTTGATTCAATTGGAGATGTCGACAAGTCTCCATGCGAAGGTTGTCAGTGGGGAAAATCTCATCATGCCCCATTCCCTGCATCAGAAAAGAGAGCTTCTAGGCCTCTTGAATTAGTTCATACTGATGAAGACAGTCCGATGCATATGGCCTCTGTGCCACATGGTTTCAAATACTTTATATCTTTCTTGGATGACTATTCTAGTCTTGGCCGTGCCTACTATCTCAAGCAGAAGTCTGAGCCGCTCCGTGCATTTGAGGACTTCAAGGCATGGGCTGAGAATGTCACCAAGCAGAAGGTTAAAGTAATACACTCAGATCATGGGGGGGAATATACTTCTGATGCTTTCACGGCACATCTCAAGTCTTATGGCATTGAACACCAAAAGACAGTTGCTGGTTCACCTCAGCAGAATGGCAGAGCTGAACATTGGAATCGCACTATTGTAGAAAAGGCTATGGCCATGCTGCATCAAGCTTGTCTAAGTCATGGTTTTTGGCAACTGGCAGTTGATATGGCGGTTCATATCTATAATTGTCAACCCATGCGCCGCTTAAAGTGGCAATGCCCCATTACTCTCTGGGACAGCACAATCCCAGATGTTTCCTATTTCAGAGTTTTTGGGTGCAAGGTGTTTGTGCATGTGCCAAAAGAACAGAGATCTGGGAAGCTCAACAAGAAGGCAGTTGAGATGATCTTTGTTGGCTATGAACAGGGTTCAAAGGGCTATTGTTTTTGGAACCTGGCCACTCGAAGTATCGCTGTGTCCCATGATGTGACCTTCAATGAAGAGACATTTCCAG
Source organism: Daedalea quercina L-15889 (assembly GCA_001632345.1). NCBI lineage: Eukaryota > Fungi > Basidiomycota > Agaricomycetes > Polyporales > Fomitopsidaceae > Fomitopsis > Fomitopsis quercina. The sequence continues at coordinate 1,957 of KV429120.1, forward strand.
CACAAAAAGATTTAGGCAATGACCTGAAGTCCCTGGGTCCACCACAGTTTGATCCTTTGGATCTTGAGGATCCAGAGGATATAGATATTCCTCTTCCTATACCTGTACCCACAGATGACAGTGACAATGAACCTAATGAACCAGAAATTCAGCCTGAGCCAGTGGGAGAATGTCTGCATGAGCAGCCTCCACATCCTGAACCTGTTCCACCTCCTCAGCCTCAGTATCAAAGGCCTCGGAGAGATGGTGCTGGGAGAAATCCTGTGAGGAACAGAGACAACATCTATTGAGATGAACCTCCAGCTTCTATAGACCGACGCACTGATTCTCAAGGGAATCAACGGCCTGAAGCAGACATTTTTATAATGGCATGTGCTGTTGCGGAAGCAAACTATGGTGTACCTCAGAGTCATTCTGAAGCCATGCGTTCTCCTGATAAAGTCAAATGGCAGGGTGCAGAGAAGTCTGAGTACGACTCTCTGATTCAGAACAAGACATGGATTCTGGTTCCACGGCCTAAGAACAGAAAGGTTGTCAAGAATCGTTGGGTTTACATGATCAAGCATGATGGTCATTATAAGGCTCATCTAGTAGCCAAGGGTTTCACCCAAGTTTGGGGACAGGATTACCATGAAACCTTCTCTCTGGTCGCACATTTTGAGTCTGTGTGATACTTACTTGCACATGCAGCTCTTGAAGACTGGGAGATTGAGTCAATGGATGTCAAGACAGTGTTTTTGAACGGTGATCTTGAAGAGGAAATCTATATGGAACAACCTGAAGGCTGGGTTGTACCAGGCAAGGAAGACCACGTTTGCCTACTTCTAAAGGCTATCTATGGACTTAAGCAGGCTTCACGCCAATGGAATGCTAAGATCCATGCGTCTCTCCTAGGGCTTGGTTTTATGCACACCTATTCGGATGCCGGTGTATACATTTATACGCGTGAGTCTGGAGATCACACCTGTGTCGTCATTTTATATGTCGACAACTTGCTGCTCTTGGGTAACTCTAAGCCCTTCATTGATTCGGTCAAAGAGCACTTGTCAAGTGAATACCAGATGACGGATTTAGGACAAGTCCAACATTTCCTAGGTCTTAGAATATGTCGAGAGTGTTCTACCGCAAGCTCTTCGTTGACCAGGAGGACTATGTGGAAACTGTCCTTGAGCATTTTGGGATGAGCAACTGCAAAGTAGCTCGAACACCATTGCCAGCAGGCGCAAACTTGCTGAGCAGTACTGAGACTGCTACCGAAGAGTTTAGGACAAAGTACCAGAGCATTATTGGCAGTATCATGTATGCCATGCTAGGTACTAGGCCTGATATCACTTTTGTGGTCACATGATTGGCCAAGTTTTCATCAAACCCATCTAAAGAGCATATGCGCTTGGCATTCTATGTTCTACACTACTTGCAAGGAACTAAAAGCTTTGCGCTCTGTTATGATGGTGGCAGTAATTCTGGTCTGATTGCCTACTCAGACTCAGATTGGGCCGAAGACCGCAATGATAGGCACTCAACAAGCGGCTTCATCTTCATGATGGCCAATTGTGTTATTTCATGGGCGTCGAGACGTCAGCCGACTGTTTCTCTGTCTTCAACTGAAGCAGAATACAAAGCAGCCTCAGACACTTGTGGTCAGATGGCTTGGCTTCGTCATTTTGGCAAGGAGCTTGGAGACAACATGTCTAGTCCTACTCCTCTTTGTTTAGACAACCACAGGAGCATCTTCCTTTCAGTGAATCCTGTTGTGGACCACCGAACCAAGCATATAGAGATCAGGTATCACTATATACGCGAGTTCTACGAGCATGGTGAAACTGAGATCTACTACGTCACTAGCGAAGACCAGCTTGCTGACTGTTTGACCAAGAACGTTCCTCTGAATGCAATCGAGAAGTTCAGGTCATCCTCTGGCATGTTTGTAGCATCTTGAACAAGTGGGAGTGTTGAACTTCGACTATTTCAGGTGTTACATAACGGGATAGGACTTATCCTTACCCGTTATGAACTTGTGTTCTACGTTGCTACATATTACATACATTCTTTACAGACTTGATCCAGACCTGTAGCACATGATTGATTCTAGATCTTCATGGAACATTCCAGCGCTTTCCAACATGTTCCAGCACATTCCTTTTCATGACATCATTATGACATCATGTTCTAGGACTGTCCAGATTCCCTTCCGGTCCTGTCCAGTCCTTTCCAGTATGTTCCATCCATGGTGCAATTATCGCATCATTGCTCATTGCACCATTACGATGTCATGCTGTTGCGCTTACTGTACGATCATGTGATGGCTCTCTCATGTGTATATATACCGGGCTGGATGCCCCTGTAATGTAACAATCTCTCCTCTCATTCTACGCCTCCTGAGTCTTCCCTCTCAGCAGTCTAAGAGATCAGTTGTAAGTCCTCTACTCTATTGGAGTATTTGTTTGCTCCTTTGCAGTTTTGCCTTCAGCTGCGCCACACCACTCCTTGTTCAACAGTGGTAAGCTAGATATTCCCAGTCGGGACATACAACTCACGTGACCATGGACTCGTAGGAGCGCTGTGACCTCCTGCATACCGGAGACATGTATAGATTGCATTGCCTAAGCAATCTTACATTTCATAACATCCTTCGCTGCGCGCATTCAGCCGCTGTGCTGATTTGGGTGGAAATGTACAGCATGATCCATGCACTAATCGGATAGACAGTGGCTACGCGAGACGCTGACTGGTGGTGTGGCTATATGTGCTTCAGTAGGTACCAACGTTTCTTGTTCATATCATCCGAAAATCACAAATCACATCGCGGGAATACTCTGAAGGATGCCCGGATAACATCCCCCCACGTACTTGCTGTCAGGGCAGTTTCTTGTGTACAGACTGTACTTAACCTGCACTGGGCACCATGAGAAGCGCACCACTAACGCAACACATGCTGTGACCATGACTATTACATTGGATTGCTCAGATTTCTTCCTCCTCAGAGGCCATTGCGCTGGCTCAGTAGATCAATGTCAATGCTGAACGTAGTCGCAGTCGCCAAAAGCCTGGGAGTTATTGCATGTGAGGTCGCGTTTCCTTATATTACCCTTTCCTCTGTAGCAATAGCGAAAGCGCGAACTTGCAGCTCAGACGGACGGCCATGCTCCACAAGTCTGCCGACAATCGATGCATTAAAGAACACACGTACGAGCATTTTCTACGTAGGGCTAGGTCCTCCGTGACATTGCAGGAGCTGACCACTACAATCACCGTCATAGCGATAGCCAACGACGATGCTCATGTGCGCTTCAACTGTTCAAGCCCCCTATGATTATTGGCGCGCTGCGAGGGATTGTAGTGGTGGACCAGCGCGTGGTCGTCAAAAGCAACCTTCTGCCTCTGCGGAGACACCATGTGATCCCCTGCCACCCTTCACTGCACTCTATAGAGGCTGCTTCGAGTCTTGACCGCCGCCACGTGCGAAGAGCGTTGCAGTCAGATGCTCCCGACGAAGGAGGTCCGCAGCATCGATGTCACCGCGCCGTGATAGGCCGAAATCAGCGTCCCCGAGATACTCTCGACCGAGAAGATCGAGGATCGCGGGGTCACGGGCAGAGAGTGATAGGTCTACGCACGAGTACTTGAGCATGTTGCACTCGAGTATCAGAAACACGTATCAATATACATGCAAGGGACGTACGTGAGCATGGAGTCGTAAGCTGGATGCGCTACGGCGACAGAAGTCGTGGCCACTGCAAGGGCGATAGAGAAGAAGCTCGCGAAACGCATATTGGGTGATTATAGCGGCAGGTCTGGCGGAGACAAAGCGTCTTGGCTGTACAGAGGGGTTGGTAGGATAGACTGTATGCGTTGAGGGGAGGTTGGCTAATTAATTGGACTGGATACTAATGTATCATGCGACCAGTGCTACCGAGAGCCAGGCCGTCCAAAGAGTCGCTCGCTAGGTCGTTCCTAGCTTAGTAGGGACGGCTAATAGTGGGCCGAAATCCTACGCATATATGTTGCAAAAATAAATGAAAGGAGTGGAAAACATGATGACCTAGTCTGCGCTCGCTCACAATGGGCCCATCGTACCCGTCCGCGCCGTCCTCGAGATCCACAAGCGAGTCGTACGGGCGGCGCGGGGATCGCGGGGAGCTGACGTGCGCCGACGCGGGCGTGGCGTCGAACTCTGGCTGTGTCGAGCCCGACGTGGTAAGGAGGCGCCCGCGGCACACCATCCCGCGGGTGTTGAGGCAGAGCCGGTTCGCGAACACGCACACGAACGCGACGGAGAAGCCGATCAGGATCTCGATATCCGTCGTGGTGCCGACGACGAAGACGATCGCGTTCGCGAGGTACGTGGCGAACATCCTAGGCAGCGGAGGCGAAGGGGGAAGAGTCGGTCAGCGCTGTGCGATGGGCGGGCAGGCGGGGAGACGTTACTCACACGACGAAGTACCAGACACTGTCGCGGATGAGCGCGGCGATGAGCCTGCGCCCGTTCTGGAAGAGTGTCGCGCCGGCGCGCGTGCGGTGCATGTGCACGAAGCGGCTCACCGCGAGCGCGCACAAGACGCACTCCGAGAAGAGCATGGGGATCCAGAACGAGTACGCGTACGCAGAGAGGCCCGAAGCCGAGCAGAAGGGGGTGTACTGCGTCAGGAAGGGGTGCGCCGTCGCTGCGAACACCAGGGAGGGGAGGGGAACCGATGGGTTAGTATAGGCGGATTTGGGGACGCGGAGTCCGGGACGGAGGGACGCACCGGTGATCCGCGAGAGGAGGTTCCCCATGATGCCACGCTGTTAACTGGTTACGAAGACTGTCGGACAAAGGAATACGCACGCTCGGCGATGATGAACGAGGTAACACAGGGTAAGTTGTGACACCCATCCAGCCTTGCCATCTGTACCAGCCCAAGCCCACGGGACACATTGGCTGATTTCTTGTTCATAGATTTCTACGGATGAGGATATGTACTGTACAACTGAGAGGCGATCAGCGTACAGCAGGCGATGATGACATACAACTGCCGGTGTCGTAAGTAATCAACGCTTAGATGACCGCGCGTGAGTTGACTCACTGGATCACTAAACTTATCGCTGAAGAGGCTTTGGCTATATGCAGGACATTGTCAGCGATATGCCAGTGTCTCCGCGGCGAACTTGCACCGTAATTCAAGTTGTTAATGTGAGGTCGTCGGACCTCAGAGAGGAGCGCCGAGGTGCCCGTCGAGCTCCGGGGTCGCGCGACGCGTCCCGAGAGGGGCGATCCGCGTCTCGAGGAGGCGAGGCGAGCGAGGGGGAGTCGTCAGAGACAACGAGGCCGGGCGAAAGGGGAGTCCCCTGAGGCCGGGAGAGAGTGAGGAGAGGACGACGCGTCCCGAAGGGAGGCTGACGCCGAAAGAGGTCAGCTATCGTGACCGGGAAAAGGGGGCGTACCTCTATGTACAGTCCGGGGGTAGCCGCAGGGCTAGCCCGAGGAGGGGAGGACGCGAGCCCGAGAACGAGCGAAACGAGACGAAGACGAGATGGTAAGACAGAATGATATTCGAGGACGTTCAAGTCTGAGAGATACATGATGGCTTACGTAAGGATATGGCGCTAATCTACGATGCGTGAACGGGTGCGGTACGCGTCTTAGCTCCCTCTCGTGGGCCTCCGAGAATACCTCGAGGAGTACTGCCTCGAGGACCCTAACAATTAAAGCTGGTTTGCCAGGGATGGGCGAAGTGGTTCATGAGTAACATACGGAACTATCAGAGTGAATGCTTACGCGACTGTATAGAGCGCGTGGTAGCGGCGGTCCTGCAGGGAAGCTAAATGGGGCACGAGGAAAAGGGTGCAGACAGACATATTCCTATACTTATATGTACCGTGGTGCCGTCTGTGGGGATGGCATATTTCAGCCAGAGTCTGATACACTGTTTCCATGTTTTGCTTGCAACGAGTATTGACAAATCAGTTGCAGCTCTACGTGACACTCTCCTTGCATTCAGAGTAGGCAGCAGTCATCTGCTGCGAAATTCAACTTGCCCAATTCAATGTAACATATCGGGCCATAATCTCAGCCGGATTACCTACTCGGTCATCAACTCGGAGGGATAACTATTCACTAGCTCGACGTTTGCGAGACATGCACCATTGCAGTTGTTGTGCAGCAATTCATGATGTATTTACCGTGCACAACGATTGAGAATGTAGTCCGTAGTTCGTGAGCAACGACCGTATTAGTCCAGTCGAGATCCGATACTAATATACATAGTGCCTACTTATTTCAAGGCTACAGTCCGTCGTAAGCATGAAGTCAGTCTCACAGGTCAGGCTTCATGAGACCTAGTTACTGGTACCTATGACAGAAATGACCTGGTCAGTAGGTCTCAGTATCGATGACAACCTACTGTGCCATGTGTAATCCACGACTACTAGCACATGAAATGAGTTGGCCGTAAACCACGACTCGTCAAAAAACGCCTGTGTGCCTCCTAGCAATTTCCATACTGAATCGTTTTCTATACTTTGATCTTGAGAGATGAGCCGGCCTTCGCAATGCGCGCCGCCAATAATAATGCACTTGCGGCCAGAACGACCACGCCGTTGAACACGATCGCCTTCCAGAATTCACCACTCTTCAGGTCCACAAGAACACCCGCAACAGGGTTTCCAATGAGTAGTCCGAAGCCGGCGAGAGCGAACGTCATGCCCAGACGCGTGCCCAAGCGCGTATGATCGTCCGTGAGACTTGCGACCGCCGCGGGCGGGAGGCTCACGAGCGAGCCAGAGAACAGGCCGTACAGCACGCAGAAGGCCGCGAACCCGCCTACAGTGTGCACCGCGAGCCAGGCAAGTGCAAGGACGCCCGACGCAGTTGCGCAGCCCGTGAGCATCGTCAGTGGGCCCGTTCTGTCTGATAGAAAGTTCGGGAGCAGGCGTCCGAATGTCGATGCGGCGTTCAAGATGGAGAGAAAGTAATACGCGAGGGTGGGCGACGCAGACGTGTGCGAGGCAGCGAAGGCAGGCGCCTCAAAAAATGGGATGTATGCGCCCATATACGAGAGGGCGTTGCCGATGCAGAAGAGAGTAAATGGGATTTCCGTGAAGGCATTCAAATCGATGAGCTGCCGCCTTCCGGGGGGCGCGACACGGCGTTGCATAATCGCGATGGAGATGGCAGATGTAGCAAGTGCGATGAAGCCCATGACACGCACTGTCCACGGGAAGCCAATTTGCGGGAGTAGCTGGTGGAACACGCTGAGATATATGACGGCTCCGATAGCGCTTCCTGATGTGGCGATGCCTACTGCTAGCCCGCGTTTTTTGTTGAAGTAGGTCGATACAACAGCGACCCCTGGCACGAAGACACATCCACTGCCAAGACCAAAAACGACACCTAGAGACAGAAATACCTATAGCGTGTGCTTCGATGAGCAAATTGTCTCCCCAAAGCGAGCCAGGAGCCTACCTCGTAGTATCTCGTAGAGATGCTGACCATCATCAAACTGAACACCATGAGGAATGAGCCGACAGTGATGAGTGTTCGGAAGTGGCCCATGTCGAATATGGGCCCAGTCAAGGAGCCAATAAGCAGTAACAGAAAGCCTTGTACGGAGCCTATCCAGCTGATGGCGGATGCGGTACTCGAGCTGAGCAGGTCTTTCTCATAGAAGGTCTGGAATGCGCCATAAGTGTTGAAGATCCCCCTAGTTTTGCTAATCAGTGTCTGCTGCGAACGAGAACGGCCCACCCACCATGAATTGAAAATGAGGAAGAATGCACCGAACACTTGCAACCAAGCCTTTTTACCCCCGTCAGGCGCGGTGTTCGCGGAGAGCGGGGTGGGGTCATCTCCAGGAGTTTGTGGATGAGTATCGGAGACCTTCGTCTCGTTGACGCGCACATCCTTGGAAGTTTTCTCTCGGTCACGTAAGCTAGTACGCGGAGATGCCATCTCGTGGACGTGTGCTACACGAAGAGTTCACACTGAAAGCCTCACGACGCCGCGCTTTTTCAGGTGAAGAGACTGTCCGGGCCTATGAACAGCGTCAAAAGGTGGAAACTCTGCGTCTCTCCATTACAACATCTACCTTCTTTTGAGTAATGGCCAATTAAAGTTGTACTAGAGCGATTGCTAATGCCGCGGAGCAGAAGTCGGATCTAGACGGCCTCAGCTATTTCCGACGCTCCTCACATGGCCTGGGCCGAAGAAGGTGTCCATTGAAGAGAGGGGCTGACCGAGGTTAATAATAGAGTGTATTCGCAGAGGGGAATCCAAATATTATTTGAGCGGGGCCCAGTACAAACCTTGCTCCACTTGATATTTATTGGCTCCAAGTCCCAATACGTACTGAGCTGACGTCGTGTTGCCGCGGATGATACAGGTGCCACATGTCCGACCTGTGCGCGTACACGTGAATCCTATGTGATACGCGTTTGTGCAACCTTTGAGCGCGTTGCGTCCGATGCGAGTTAGGTGGATCCTCACGCTGCTGCCATGCCAGACCGTCAGTGCGCATTTCTGCTATCTATCGTGCTGTGTTGCAATCACGCTCGAACCATGAAGTCATGCGACCGTGGTGATGTATTTAACCACTCATCAGCATGGCCGCATGAGCACGCGGAACTTCAGCTTGCATTCGACGCGGTGGGGTGGCGATATGATGCCATGGTGGCTTCGTAAAAATAGAAAAGCGGGTGTCACGCTGCGAGGCTCTTTGATGTAGTATATGTACTTATCATCGTCGAAAAGCACCGTTTCCATTACATAAGCTTCCAATGTCTTCGGCCAGTAGGATGAGTCACACGTCACAAGGCCCCACTTGAGCGTCCACATCACAAAGTTTTGGATATGTCGAACCAATTAGAGGCCTGAAGAGGCAGCCTGAGTGAGTAGCCTGAGTATGTATATAGACTGGATGGTACCTCAAGTTTCGAACTGTCAATTATGATTTGAAAGTGTCAGGTGTCCGTGCCTGAAGACCAAGGTCATTGGTTAACGTGGCCGCTGCTCTTCCAGATGGGTAGTATATGGGCTGCCTGCTACTACGGTACTGTGGGAAGCATTGATGAGTAGCTTTGTGGCGCGAGCGCGCGCTTCCCGGTTGTCTCGTATCAACATTCACCGGAGACGAGCGGTGTAAGTTACATACTCTCTGTTAGGGCCCTGGAAGGGTACCTCACGGAGGTGTTCGTGGAGGCCCACAGAGAGGAGATAGGCCGCGAGCCCCACACTTTCGTGCACCGTAGAGTATCGTCGTAGAGAGGCGCCGGAGTAGATTACGTAAGCCAGCACGTATCGCTCGGACGAAAGGTCCTCGAATAGCATTCTATCTAGTCATCTCGTTTCCGTCTCGTCTCGTCTCGCCTCGTCTCGCTCGTTTCCGCGTTCGCGCTCTCCCTCCTCAGGCTAGCCTCGAGCTACCCTGGACAGAGGACGGAGGTACGTTCCTTTCCCCAGGTCGCTTCGGCTAACCTGCTCGGCGACAGCCTCCGCTCGGGACGCATCGTCCTTTTCCCCGCCTCCTCATCCGGCCCCAGGACCCTCCTGTCGACCGGACTCGTCATCGCTGACGACCCCCCACCTCGTTCGGCACGTCTCCCCTCGTTGAAGGGGATCGCCCTTCCCCGGACGCGTCGTGCGTCCCCGGAGCTCGACGGGCGCCCCGGCGCGCCTCTCTGAGTTCGACGACCTCACACTCTCGGACTCGAGTGCCACCTCTGCGGCGCTCGCTGTCAGCCACATTACATGTAGCTCGCCAAATACCTGCCTCCATTCTGCCCTTGAAGCTTTTGCTCTTACCGTTATACTTCTGCAGAATCACCCCATCAATATGCTTCCGGCGTCGCATCTAAATGCCTCGAGGAGGGGTTCGGACTCAAAGTTCAAACGTATCATAACTCACTTTTCTGAGATTTGATTACTAAGCTGCACCTGCAAGTCACACGGGGCAGCTATGCTCCCCTTCAAATCTTCCGTAACGCTCACTTGGACTATGGATATGGACATCCCCCCTTTTTCTCTCTTCCCGCTCTCACTATACTGTACATGCTTTATACTTCGAAGCCGCGCGATTACGCACTCATACACAACACGAACACTCCACCTTAAGGCTGCCCCCCATTGCTATATAGACATACTACATTACATCGTACATACTTACAGTCGACAGGGGCGTCCCCGCAGTAGCGGGCCGGTGCCCGCCGCGTCTTAGCACCATACAGTTTGCTTGTTGCGGGATATAAATGCTGAGTTCATCATCATCACCATCCGTAATGCTTACTCGCTTGAGCAGGTTTACACAAATGAACTGTTATTTGTTGTATAGAGTTACCACGGGGAGAGGTTATACTCGTGGCAATTTCAAGAAGCTGAGGGACCCCAACATCCAGGGATAGGATTCAGCTTCATTGCACGTTCCACTTTCTTGTCAGCTTGTGCTATTCCTGACTGTCTGTTTTTATCTCAAATCGGATGCACTGCTCAACGTTATGCTTTGAGACTGCTGTTGCCGATGGGCATAACAGAGTAGAGGGATGTTAACGTTTCATTATGAAGACTCGAATCTTCCGATGACTGTTGTTTCACTGTACGCAATTTCAGAACATGCCGCGGACGTCTTCTAGAAATCGCGCAACATGAAGCCCACTCCACTACATCACGGGAACTCTTCATGGTACTCATCAGACCTGCTTCTATACTTGAAGCGTAGAACGTTCGTGCCATTCGATGTGAGATATTGACTCGTTAGAACCTCCTGTCACATGTAGGCACGTCCATGGTACAATGAATTGAACAGCAGGTTCTGACTCGTGACTGTTTCCCTTGTATAGGGAAATACTACATATTGCCATTGATATCGGCAGGCACCAGTCCTACCACCATAATGCTGCGCAAGTGCAGAGCGCCTGCAACCATTGCTTCGTTTCAGGACCACAATTTATGGAGAATCCTAATCATGCAGTCGATAACTAATTGTAAATTTCACCGGGTTGTATTGTATACCAATAACGATAGTTTGCATTCTAGTGTGTGGCAATCTCCCAGGTGAGGGGCTGTCTAAGGCTTTGATAAGCCGAAATGGACATGGCGTCTTAAACACCCCTGCCGCCACTGTTGGCTACACTGTTAAACAAGGAGTAGGAAAGGAGTGGCTTCAGTAGTAGAAGGCAACTACAAGAGAGTAAGCAGAGGGACAGACCTAACTAT
>KV429120.1:30995-112806 GCA_001632345.1 Daedalea quercina L-15889
GAGACGCCCGTATCCGGTGTTACCACGTAACAGTATATACAGTATGTCATGACCCGGGTCTTAATCCCTATGATCACTCTTAATGCCATTTGTTGCATGCCCACTTGTGACTGCTGACGATTCGCATCTTCTAGTATTGTCATTATACTCTACTTACTGCTTCACTGGACTATAATACTTTATTGTATTTTTGATTGCCCGAAACGGCCGTCCGGTTAAGCGCTGAATGTTATATTACACATGGACCTTTGACGGGGGTCCAAGATTTTTGGTCTGACCCGGTCCGGACCCTGGTCTGACCTCGGTCTGACCTCGGGGTCCGTCCAACGCTGGGTAGGCCTTCTTTCTCCGCCCTGTGTTCTGTCCCTGTCGTTAAATCCTAGATGGCAGATGTCGAATATGGTGATTACATGGAACGGCCGTCACTAAAGAAGTCATGTGGGATTATCGCAATTGGAATCGGTGAAATTGGGGATGCCGTAACACATTGGCATGGGATGAGAAGTGGTACCATCTTTGTATTAGGTATGTTGATTGCTCTGATACATATGGGGCGACCGAATAATCAATGCCATAGAATCAAGTGTCATTTCATCCATCATTGCACAGGTCAGCTCCCGGTACTAATGGCCATCAGCCACATGAACTGACAGTAGAACTTAGCAGACCTAATATTACAATAATGATAATATGCATACTTCGAAGCATTCATAAAGGGAGGTCGAGGATACTAATTTACCGCATCCTGGGACATACTTATACCCAGACACTTGCCGCGTGTTGTCATCCGCAACTGTGGTGACGTCTCAGTTGAGCGCTATGAGTCTCGCTGAAGAGTGTGTCTAAGTCATCTCTCTCTCCGATGCCATGTCGTTAACCACGAACGCAGGTTCCTCCGAAAAAACTACCTCCTCGAGAATTTTTTTTACATCACCGTCGCAGGTATGGTCACACCCATATTGACCATCTTCAAAATGCCTGTGTTAACGCATGAGACAGTCTTGTCTTGCTATGATATATGCCTAACACTTGACCGCGAGGTTACACATGTCTGGAAATCTCAACAGACAATGGCTACGGTTCTCTTTTTTGGTCTACGGTATTGCCAGCCCGTCAACATGGTCCTCGAGATCCTTGGACGTCTCACATGGAGCTCGTCACGCTCTGATCAGGTTCGCACTCATTCTATCATGCATTGACTTAATTCGGGTTGCTGATAATTGTCAGAGGTGAGCATCTACTGTATCCTGTGCTTGATGTCAGAGTGCGAACTGGACTTGCGCAGTTGCAGCGTGATCGTACATTTGCAAATGGCAATGGACATCATCCCGCTCGTCTGCGCAACCGGTGAGTGTTCGTGCAATACATGTTCTCGCTGTGGAGTAAAAGACGCATTGACTATCTCGCAGTCTTGTGTGCGATTCGTATATCAGCCATCTTCATGGGCAGCCGAATGCTGTTTAGTGCGGTTGCCATTACGGGCGTTGTAAATCCCGTCATCTACATTGCAAGTAATATGCCAGCGTTTATTGAATGCATGGCTGAATCGTCTGTCCAGTACATCTATAGCAGAGCCATACCACGGGACTTCGGGCTATCTAGCTATCAAACAGAATACCCCTTTCTGAAAGTCATTGCCGACTATCAAGTCTGCTCTCTCCATGTGAGCCAGAGCAGGACAGCATATGTTGGGTGAGTGTGGGTGTGAGTGTCTATTGTTTGCGCGTCTTCCTCATCGCATACTCGATAGGTGTATGTCGTGCTCAGATATGGTAGCCAAATGAGCTGACTTACAGAACATACTGCCTTCTTGCCAGGGATGATGGCAGCCAGAGCGGCGTCATTCATAGGTGACGCCCTCATCTTAGGCTTGACGTTGGTGAAGACCCTTCCGCAATATAACCAGCAGCAGATGGGATCCATTAAACAGATATTGCACCGGGACAGTGAGTCATCCCTGGCTTGGAAGCAGCCGCTCTCATGCGAAGGGTACCCAGCTATACTCTGCTTTGGGATCTTATGTATCATCGACGTAATCGGTCTTGCTACAGGCTTTTTTCCACAGGTATGTACCAGATTATGCGACTTATCTTGTGGGCCGCTGACAATACGTCTCCATGAGTTGATTGAGATCTGGCAAACGTGGACGTCTACGTGAGTAACGTCCGAATTGACAGCTTTGATTTTCTCATGGACGTGTTTCTAGGCTGACGTCAGTGCTCCTTGCGAGGCTTTACCTCGATATGCGCGAGGCGTCGGCGATGGAAGCTGCAACTACGCTAGTGGAGAGCTCTTGCACATTGCAGAGCATGAGCTTCGCAGTGGGAAACGTACCACTGGAGCCCGGGGGGTACGCCTTATCCGTGGAGCTGCAGGACTAAGCGATCCCTGGTTGCTAGGTTAACCTACTCTGACAGAAGTTCCGCATACATGTGATTACGCTTCTGGCTTGCACATTGGACGTAACTTTCGGGTGTACTAGTGTATTCGCAGACGACAGATCGCAAAGCTAAGTCGTGGTGTACGATGTACTTATTTACTGAAGCGGCAGGGGTCTCATTGAACCATTGGGTTGAATCTCTCTTAACTTCATTCGTCATGATGAGCTGCACAACTCGGCGCCGGTTCGGAAACCGCGTGTGCTTTAGGTCGACGCGACCCAGCAATGGAGTCTGCTATATTACAGTGGTGGGGTGGTCTTGCTCAAGCGAACTCACAAACCCCCACCCCCACGATCTTCTGCTAGCCACGAAACTCAACAGTATAGTATCCTCCTCTTATGATTGCCGCAGTCAACTGTGCGAGTAGCGAGTGCTTCCGCTATATAATCCATACAGCAAGTACAACAATGTCCCATGACGCGCAATCATACAGTGGCGACCCCAACGCCCTCGCGCTCCTCCACGCTCTCCTCGCCAACGCCCTCCCGCCTCCCGCGCGCTATCCGCAGGCGGTTCGCCCACTGCCTGCCCATCCCCGCCCCTGTCCCCCGCTCGCGCAGCTGCGCACTCCGCATGCGCCGCAGCTCGCGCCTCTGCGCCGCGTCCAGCCGCTCGCCGCCCTCCACCTCCGCTGTAAGCGGAGCGCGCGGGGGGCTGCGCTCGCTCACGATGGGCCCATCATACCCGTCCTCATCCTCGCCGTCCTCGTCCGCGCCGTTCTCCAGGTTCACGAGCGAGTCGTACGGGCGGCGCGGGGAGCTGATGTGCGCCGAAGCGGGCGTGGCGTCGGACTCTGGCTGTGTCGAGCCCGACGCGGTAAGGAGGTGCCCGCGGCGCACCATCCCGCGGGTGTTGAGGCAGAGCCGGTTCGCGAGCACGCACGCGAACGCGACGGAGAAGCCGATCGGGATCTCGATGTCCGTCGTGGTGCCGACGGCGAAGACGATCGCGTTCGCGAGGTACGTGGCGAACATCCTAGGCAGCGGAGGCGAAGGGGAGAAGGGTCAGTCAACGCTGAGCGACGGGCGAGCAGGCGAGGAGACGTTACTCACACGACGAAGTACCAGACGCTGTCGCGAATGAGCGCACCGACGAGCCTGCGCCCGTTCTGGAAGAGCGTCGCGCCGGCGCGCGTGCGGTGCATGTGCACGAAGCGGCTCACCGCGAGCGCGCACAGGACGCACTCCGAGAAAAGCATGGGGATCCAGAACGAGTACGCGTACGCGGAGAGACCCGATACCACGCAGAACGGCGTGTGCTGCGTCGGGAAGAGGTGCGCCGTCGCTGCGAACACCGGGGGGAAGGGTTCATATGGGGCATTGATGAGTCCGAGATGAGGGAACGCACCGGTGATCCGCGAGAGCAGGCTTCCCATTATGCCTGCGCTGGTTGCGAAGGCGACGAGGGAGGTGCATACCATGAAGGCGAGCACGGGTTTATTGAGAAAGTAAAGTGCATAGAGCCGGAGGAGGAGGACGACTGCGGCAGGAGTGAACAACTTAGCTAACGCGTCTGACAAGAGAATGCGCACGCTCGGCGATGATGAACGAGGTGACACCTGTCCAGCCTTGCCATTGGTACCAGCTTAAGCCTGCAGGACACGTCAGCTGACTCCCTGCTCTTAAACTTTTGGCAGCGAGGATATGTACAGCTGCGAGGCGGTCAGCATACAACCGCTTCGACGGTGCGACGATGACATACAACTGCCGACCTCGTAAGTTAAGACATTCAGATGACCGCGCGGAGATGACTCACTGAATCACTAAGGTTATCACTGAAGAGGGCTATATGCAGGACATTGTCAGCGGTATGTCTCCACGGCGAACAGGCACGCTCCCACCGTAATTGTTGAAGCTGTTGCGCCAGGGACGGGCGAAGTGATTCATGAGTAACACACGCGACGGTGCGGGTGATGACGAATGCTTACACGACTGTAAAGAGCGTGTAGTAGCGGTTCTGTGGAAAAAATAAGCGGGACACAAGAAGGTGAGGAGAGGCGGACTGACAATCAAGAACAAAATTTTTCCTATGGACCATGGTGCCGTCTGTGGAGGCGGTGGGTTTCAGTCAACGTCCACGGAGGACGAGGCCGATACGTACCCAAATCAGTGTGTACTACGCGTATCTGGTGAGTACTTGCCTGCACGATCGATGTTGAAACCCGCTCACCTCTTGGTCGAGTGTCAATACTGCATTTGAACAGGTGGGCATCGAGGAGAACAATTGGCAATATTGTAACCACGCACGATGATCGAAAATAACGATAGTGCTCGACGCCACTATTTACATCCCACAGGTGAGCAGATCCTGTCAGGCGTCGCATGCATGCTACTCACACTCTGAGTACCGGATTGTCCGCACATCCGAGAGAAACTCGCGTAGGAGGCTGTCCCCCACCTTGAGGTTGCCTTCAGGCGACATGCCGTCGCCGTCGTCGTAACCGGGGGTGCGCGTCGCGTGTGTCGTGGAGAGAAGGAGCGGAAGGAGTGCGCAGACAAGTCTCGCGGGCTTGACAATAACCGCGACAGGCTGCGTCTAAGCTAGTCCATCCGCGCTGACGTCGTAGGTGCAGGGAAGACCAGGGAGAAAGGGAATCAGCGGGAGTCTGCCGACCCCAGCGAATAAGTATAGCGCATCCGCGCGCGCGACGAAGCATGAAATTAGGCTTCAAAGCCCCCGAGGCGCGCCGGCCCAATGGGCAGCACGCCTGCGACGCAAGCGCGCGTCATTCGTCCTGTCGCAAGGCCCAGAACTCGACTCCGCGGCTGCGCTCGCACGCGCTGGCGCCCACGCTGATTGCCTAATCGGGCAGCCCAGCGGCCTCCGGAGCCAGGCGCCGTCCACAAAGGTTCCGCAGTGGCGGTGCCCTTCCGTGCGACGGCCGCGCCGTCCGACGCGCCGTGAGCGCAGGTCGACGACGCTCCGGGGCTGCCTGGCGCTGTCGTCATCACCGGGAGGGGTACCGCGCCAGGTTGGGTAGACGAAACCTGGCTGGACCATCCAAAGGCCATCTTGAGATAAACGTGCCGGCGGCCCAGCTGCCTAGGAAACGCTCAGCTCGCTGGGGCACACAATTCGGATTCCTTTCTATGTGATGCGCGCCCGCGACGCCATATCGATGTTCGCACACTGCAGGGGAGACTTGATCTGTGCGCATTCTGGACGCAGCGGAAATGCGAACATGCCGTAAGTAGAAGCCTTGAAACTCTCTTGCACAGCAACGGTCGGCAGGGTTCGAAGCGGATCTGAGCAGACTCTTCGGACGACGTCGTGGTGAAGTCGTAAGGATTGAACTTCAATACCGTATCAAGATCGGGTAGGGGCTGTAGTATGATCCGTTGGTCTTGGTGGAAAGACTGCGGTGACACCATGGGCACAGATTCATTTCCAACCAGTCTAGTACCGTGAAGTGAGGCCACCCGGACGAGAAAGCACGGAACTGCCCACGATATGATACCTCCATTTCGTGGATGGGCCTTATGCCGTTGTGAGGTGTCTAGTTCACTCTTGTGATGGTCGCTTCGAGCAATGCGCTGCATTGCACACACCGCGAATGAGATTATGTGCGGCCGGAGCAGGTTGCTGTTTCTCGTCGGATTATAGGGCCCGCGAACTTGTCAGATAAAGGGAGTGCATTTGTATGCTGTCCGCGCAGCAACGACCGATCTGTGAACTGAATCTGCGACGAGACGCTTCGGTGGTCGCGGACCAACTGGCCCAAATCAACGTCCAACAGTACATCTGGGTCCAAGGTACGTGTCAGAACAACCACTGGAGCTGATGGCCGGACCTACCTCGGACGAGTCTTCGAGCCTAAACATATTACAGTTACGAGACAACGGCGGCGAGGGACAGTAATCGCACGAAAGCAGCATACCCTCAGATGGAAATTTACTGGCGTACCGGCATGGATAGCCCACTGCGATCCTTGTCCAAACAGCCTCCCTGACCGTTCGGATTCGCTGCATCGCGAGCCGCAACGCTCCCAGGCACAAGGTCGGTCACTGAGAGTGCCGAGGTGATAGCAGGGCGTTTGGGAGTGATGTTCCCGCGCGTACGACTGTACGAGAAGCACCGAGTTGAGCAGTTCTATGACCGCTGTCCTCCGGACCCACTGTCTCCCGGATGGACACCAGACAGCGACCACAGGAATTGAACGACACCGGACACTGATCGCGCGGCATGACGGAACACTGGTGTCTCGGAACCGCACTCCGAATGTGCTCATCCTGGGGCCGAAAACTGAAGTGCATCCCGGGGCATACTGGCAGCTCCCGAGCGCGGCTGTTCGTTCCAGTGAGAGTCACAGTACGTCCCGGGGTGTAGCGACAGTTTCCGAGCGCGGGGGCGGTTCGTCTCGCAGTGTCTGAGTCACAGCGCCGGGACCACCGCTGCGTCTATCCGAAGAATGGTGAGCGCAGATGGGTCCGGGCGATGGGCATGCAGAATGTACGTACCGTGGGGTGTGAAGCCTACTGAGGTACGGCGCCAGCGTCGCGCAGCACTACCATCACCATTCTACGGCTCGGCGACAAGGGAACTGGGGCAGAGGAGGATTGCATGACATACTCACCCAGTGATCTATTCGTACAGGGACCATGGGGTGAGTCTTTTCTTGTGCGGGGCTTCTATGTCAGTGCGGCGCCCATGGTTCTCCTAGTACTGTTACTTGTATTTCGGAGGTCCGCGCGGGATCTTGATGCTTGAGACGGCTCATCGTGGCATACAGATCTTATCATACTCGAGCTCGTGAATGTGGCCATGGGGTAAATTCTCAGAGTAGCTGAAGAGTGTCATAATGCCAGTGAGTGTCACCGACGACAGCAGTCGACCGCCACAAGGTGGCGGGCGGGTCGTGCAACCTTCGATTCCCACGCCACAATCGCGTAGAACCGAGTAAGTAAAGGACGGTTGTTTGCAAACGCGGTCAGTCGACTCGGAGCTTCAGGTTGGCCCTCATACCTAGCCTGAGGCGATTCACCGTAAGACGCTGGCTTCATATAATTTTGCCTTACAGAGTACTAGGGCCTCAAGAACTCGCCAAGAAGCAGAGCCCCGAACGCAAGAGCCAGCAGTACCAGTCAGAAGGAGGCTGTTTACAATACGAAATGGCATGAGTTCGCTGCCTCTCGAGGGCTCATCGCGCGCGTGCGATGATCCCTGGAACCTATCCCCGTGCTGCATGGAAAGTCTATGTGAAACAAAAAGGTGAGTTCCTGTTATAACTGCGTATTTACCGTTGCAGGCGATGATAGACGCTGACAATGAACGCTGCCGAACAGGTCTTACGGAGCTTGAGCGTGGACGTTCGACACCAGCCTGAGCGACGACTGCTACGATGACGACGCACGCGCTGCAAGGGCACCTCTCCCGCATACCGTCAGAGCTCTTGATCAAGGTCGTCGAGAACGTCCCTCGGGACGCTGCGCGCATCTGCCTTTTCATCAACAGGCTCTTCCACGACGCTGCGCTTCCCGTCGTATTTGGACGCGTCGTCCTCAGCTTCGGCGCGTTTGAATTATGTCGGTGTCCGGAGGAAGTCAAGCCGCGTGTTCGCGAGCAGCTGCGTGCGCTGGAGAAGAACCGCACCCGCCGCGCCCTGGAGATCCTGGAGCGCATCGCGGGTGACCCAGCATTCGCCAGCGTTGTCAAAGCTCTGCAAATCCAGGTGCACTACTATCAGCCCCTGGAGGACGACGAGGATGCGGAGGCGATTGCCATGATAAAAGTGGTTCATAGTATGCGGACCGGTGCGTCTCTTGCGGATGTCGCGTGTGTGCGAACGCTCATACTTACCGTCGTAGGCCTTCTACCCGCTGCTATATCCTCACTCAAGAACCTTCGTGTATTCCAGTGGCATTGTGATCATCTGTCGCCCACGTCGCATATCATCCAGCAATTGGTAGCGTCGTGCCCTTCGCTGGAGCGACTCGAAGTCCCGTATGTACATCAGCCTCCCTATGTCTAACGCCCCCTCACAGGCACATCCACATCATAGCGCCTTCGGCATGGCAAACCTGCCCGTGCACTTGCTCAGGGGTGTCAAGTCGATCCGCACTACATGGTCTGACAGAGCCTTGATACAGTTGGCTTGCCAAAGTAAAGACCCAGCACCCATGCTCGAGTCTCTGTTAGAGAAGATGCAGAGGCCCCTTATCCACCCTAGCGGAGACCCGCGTTCTCGACAGAATCACCGACTTGGAACTGATCTTCGAGCACGAGTACTTCCCCAAAGACCTCCTGAAGATCCTGCGCCACGTACCTTGCTTGCGGTCGCTCGAGATGGCATGCATTCAGGCGATCGACGAAGGGCCGCAAGACGAGATCTATAAGGCGTTGCAGGCGCTCCCTCCGGGGCTCCCGTTCTTCAACTCGCTTGCCATCGCGCCTTCGCTCGAGCGCATGACGCAGGCCCAACTCGACACGCTGTGCAGTTTCGTCAAGAACAGGCCACGGCTCCGCCGATTTGCTACGCGGTGCTTCCTTGCTCCCGAGGACGCTGAGCCGTTGTTCGACGCGCTGGCGACGCTCAACAAGCTCGAGGTCCTTGGCCTATCCTTGCAGTGCCAGGACCTGCCCTCGAAGGAATGGATCCGCCGACTTTTGAAGCATATCCCGGCAGGCCTGACCGCTCTCGCACTGGGACTGGAACAAGGATTTGTCAATAAAGATACGTTTACAGAGCTGGTAGGCTTCCCGCCGGCCTCCGCCCCATTAGCCTCAGCATCTGATGCGTGCATGTCTATCTCACAGTGGTCCCGGTTGCCCGCTCTAGAATTTGTCCATGTCTCGGTGCGCGGTGCCGCAGCGGTCCTCACGCCGAACCAGTTCATCCGAGGAGCCAGTGACAACCTGCGAGTTGTGTGTTTTCAGGATCGCTTCTACGATGTGGAGACAGTAGACCAGGGCTTGCGCGTCGTGATGCCGCCGTGGCCTTCACGCAAGGTGCGCTTACGGACGGAGGAGGATTTCGGGTGTAAGGATTGGGAGTGGTTGATGAGATATCACCCGTTCTTCGACTACATGCCGGTGCATTGGTGAAACGCTGTGTTGTGCATGTTGTCAGCATTCATTTGGCTGGTGATGACGGTGACATGGATAAGTAGGCTGAGTGGCCGGCGCTCGGCGAGGCGGGCTAAACGGCTGAGTATGCGCGCCAGATGCGATCCTCTGTCTTGGCGATCGACCTGACCGGCCTGACCCCGCACATTGACTCGGAGGTTTTCTGGCAGTTGGGCCCTCTTGATGTCGATACGGCGCCTGCGGAGCCGTAACCATGACCTCCCTTGTCATTAGTTAAGTCTCGTCCCCAAATCTCCATCAGTAATCATAGATTTCTGTTCCTTTCCCCCGCCTGTCTTTTCCATTCCTTCCAGCCCCTTCTCCTTCGCTTTCTACCCCATCGGTGCGCAGAGCAGTCGCTTTTCATCGCCGCCAGGATGGAGCAGACACTCATGAATGCCGTCGACCCGTTCACGCACGTTCCCGGCGGATTCTGGTCTCGACTCATAAACGCGGTCACCGCTACGGCCGTCATCCGGTGCTGGCCTCTCCTGGTGTTCTTTACCGGCTGGGCCACCGCGATCTGCCTGATATCGCATTACGTGCACAATATCGGCATCCAGAGCACGCTCTTGACTGTGTGAGTGGTTGTACTACTATTCTGCATTTGGTGCGTGGGGAATGCGGATGTGGGAGCAATTCGGAGGTTTGCAGTGCGTCTACTAGCGTAGTCCTTGTGACGCACCCTGGCTGCCTGAGTTCGTGGGTGGGGGCGTCGGTCTCATTCTCGCGGGAAGAGAAGCTTTCTCTATGACCGTGCTTCCGCGGCGAAATGATGGGCAGTATGTCTCGTAGACACCTACTTTGAGCAAGCGCCCATAAAGCGCGGACGACGGCTATGCTTAACGCAAGCTTCGAAGGCGGCACGTCGGCTCGGTTATTGCATAGCAATGAAGGGGACACACGATGATGGTCATGAATGCCTATGCACGTCTTGACTGGCGATAGTCGCTGTGCACATTCGACAAGCTCGTCCGAAGCAAGCACGCGTTGTTGAGCTCTTGCTCTCTCATGTCCCGTGAACCCGTTTACTGACCTGTTACTCCGCGCAGCATCGGTACTGTCCTTGGTTTCGTCGTGTCATATCGGACGACCTCCAGTTTCGAGCGATACAACGAAGGGCGGAGGCTCTGGTCGCAGATCGTGCTCGCCAGCCGGACGTTCGCGCGCACGGTCTGGTTCCACGTCCCGGAGGTGATGCCCCCCGTGGCAGGCGACACGTCCACGCTCGAGCAGCGCAAGGAGCGCGTGCTCATCGAGAAGAAGACCGCGATCAACCTCACCGAGGCCTTCGCCGTCGCCGTCAAGCACTACCTCCGCGGCGAGGAGGGCGTCTACTACGTCGACCTCTACCACCTCGTCAAGTTTCTGCCCTCGTACGCACTCCCGGCCGGCCTCCCCTCGAACGTCGACCTCGCGGACGCCACCAGCCTACAGAGCGGGCACGGCGATGCCTCCACGCGTCCCCGCAGGGCATCAGACGTGCGCTCCTCGCGCAGCTTCCAGGTCCCCACGAGTGCCGTTGCGACGTCGCCGCCGCCGCTGCCGAAGGTGGGCGAAGGTCAGCTGCCCCTGCCCGCGACGTCGCTGCGGAAGACGGCGTTTGCGGAGAGTCTGGCGAAGCCGTCGTGGGAGAAGGAGCGCGGTGACAGGGACGAGAAGGGCTCGGTGATGGCTGGGTTTGACGAGGGCTTCCTCTTGCCCGCGCGCATGCCGCCCAAGTACCATCTCCTGGACCTCTGGCCGCTGTCGCTCGTCGTTCGGCTGCTCACGAAGAAAGGAAAGGATGTCAAGGTACGCGGATCCTCTCGAGAGTCCTCCTCGTCCTCCTCGCGTGCTTATATCTGTCATCATAGGGAAGGACCGCTGCGCGCATGCGTGCCAAGTTGCGGAGCAAGACCGTAACGCACAACCTCCCGCTTGAGATCTCGTTCTACCTGGTAACGGCACACACCTCTCGCACGCGGAGCACGCGCTGACAGACGTCGCTATTAGAGCTCGTACGTTGCCGCGTTGCAGGGTCGTAAGGTTGTTGATCCACCCACGGCGAGTGAGTGACGCTGATCCCCCTGCGCGCGAACGTACTGACGAGTCCCGCCTCAGCGGCTTTGATTGCTTCCCTCAACCAGCTTGTGGATGCGCTTACCGGTCTGGAGCGTATCCTCACCACGCCGATCCCCTTCTCGTGAGTCCGCCTTCGTATATAGGGTTTGGGCTGTCCTAATGTACTGCTGGTAGGTATCGTGTCCATCTGTGGACGGTGACGATCCTGTACAACTTCTTCCTTCCCTTCCAAATCTGGGACACGCTGGGCTGGCTCACAATTCCCGCCACCACGCTGCTGGTGCGTCCTGTCTCTCGGTGCTCCCCGTTCTGAGCCGCTAATGCCCGCGCAGAGCTTCATCTTCTTCGGCTTCCTGGTGGCTGGTGAAGAGATTGAGAGTAAGTTGCGTTTTGAATGTGCACGCCTCCATCGGCTGACGTAATGCCACCATCAGATCCATTCGGCTACGACAAGAACGACCTGGTGCGTTGCATGCCCCCGTACCGCCTCTGTTCCGACTGCTGACGCTGCGGTTTTACAGAACATGGACCACTTCACGCACAGCATCATCCGCAGCGAGCTCCGCGCCCTGACCGCGCAGCCTGTGCCCGACCCGTCTGTCTGGGCGTTCTCGCCGTTCAACGACATGATCGTCGGCTACAAGGGCGGCGAGCGCGTTTCGCCCGACGAGTGGATGCAGCGCGGCCTCCCGCGCTTCCAAATGGCGCTCTCCGAGTCCATCTAGGACCCTTGAACATGATGACCTAAAACTGCTACTATCTAGGGCCAGGGGGCTGCTTTTCTCCTGGCTATTGCTGTTATCTGGGACTTGCTGACAGCATGATGATCATTACGCATAGCCTGCGCTCGCATAGCATAGACTCATAAGGCTACTCCTCTCCCCTCCTATCGTCATGTCCCGTACCATCTGCATTCTGGATCTCGCATGCATCATTTCCGGCATGTTCATTGCACTTCACGCATCGCACACGTCGCATAGGATATTCCACCGCGTACCGTTCACGTATTTATGGTAGATGTTGTAGTTTGTTGGAGCTGTGTGGGGCGGTTGGTTGCACTTCATAATTGTTACAGTGGAGAGCAGTGGTCTGCTTGCTGCATTCGTATGATAAGTACTATTTTATTGGCTATCTACGCTGGAATGGTTCCTAAACTTTGGTTCTGAGCGACCAACCTGCCTTCGCTGTGCGAGCCGCAAGCAGTAGTGTACCCGCAGCCAGGACAACCACTCCGTTGAACACGATGGCCTTCCAAAACTCGCCAGTCCTTAGATCCACGAGGACGCCCGCGACAGGGTTTCCGATGAGGAGTCCAAACCCAGCAAGTGTGAACGCCATGCCAAGACGCGTGCCCAGACGTGTATGGTCATCCGTGAGGCTCGCGATCGCTGCAGGTGGAAGGCTCACGAGCGAACCCGAGAACAGGCCATACAGCACGCAAAAGGCGGCAAAGCCACCTATAGTGTGCACCGCGAGCCACGCCAGCGCTAGCACGCCCGTCGCGGTCGCGCAGCCGGTGAGCATTGTCAGCGGACCGGTCTTGTCCGCGAAGAAGTTAGGGAGCAGGCGGCCAAAAACCGACGCGCCATTGAGGATTGCCAAAAAGTAGAAGGCGAGCGTCGGAGATGCCGGCGTATGCGCTGCGGCGAAGGCCGGGGCCTCGAAGAAGGGAATGTATGCGCCCATGTACGAGAGTGCGTTGCCGATGCAGAAGAGGGTGTAGGGCACCTCAGTGAAGGCTTTGACGTCGAAGAGCCGCCGCCTGCCGGGCGGCGTGACGCGACGCTGCATGGTTGCGACCGAAACGGCGGACGCAGCGAGTGTGATGAAGCCCATTACGCGGACGGTCCATGGAAACCCGATTTTGGGCTGTAGCTGATGGAATACGCTCAGGTAGACGACAGCTCCGACGGAGCTGCCAGACGTGGCAACGCCTACAGCCAACCCACGCCTCTTATTGAAGTACGTGGATACAATGGCGACGCCGGGTACGAAGACGCATCCACTGCCGAGCCCAAATGTAACACCTAGTGCCAAGAAGGCCTGTGAGGAGTGTCTGAGTAAGCGAGACGTCTTCATGGTAGTAAAAATAACCTACCTCGTAGTATTTTGTGGATAGGCTAGTCATCATCAGACTGAACACCATCAGGAACGAGCCGACGATGATGAGTGTCCTGAAATAGCCCATGTCAAACACAGGCCCCGTGAGGGATCCAACGAGCAGTAACAGAAAGCCTTGTATGGAGCCTATCCAACTAATTGCAGAGGCAGTATTGGAGCTGAGCAGGTCTCGCTCGTAAAAGGTCTGGAATGCGCCATATGTATTGAAGATACCCCTAGCATCAAACAGTCAGCAATGCCAACACGCGAGAGCTCCTTACATACCAAGAATTAAAGAGGAGGAAGAAGGCACCGAGGACTTGCATCCAGGCCTTAACTCCCCCATCAGGAGCGGCGCTGACAGGGAGGGAGATGGGTTGCAGTGCGACACCTTCTGAACGAACAGTAGGTTTGGACTCGTTGACCCGTACGGTCTGGACAGCCTTCTCAGAGTCACGTAGGCTTGTATGTTGGGAGGCCATGCCGCGAACGTGTACGAAAATGCGGTATCGTCACAAATCCTGCGAGGCTGCGCCTTTTAAGTCAACGATGACCGCCTAAGACAGAGGACAATATGAAGTCGCCGACAACTCACCATTGATTCTAACTGCGGCATTGAGCAGTGGAGTCTTGACTCAGGACTGTATTGTCCCATGCTACTGCTCGGCGGTTCGCTCAAGTTGCTGGTGACCATGAGCGCCACCAGAACGCAAGTCCGATTTTCGGACTGTATCGGCGATCGCACGCTCCCTGTAGGGTCACGGTCCCGCCGAAGGAATGTCAGTTCTGAGAGGACGAAAGGCAGACCGAGAATGACACCGTCTGACGCAATTCAAGTCTACCAGCCTTTCTTGCAGCTCGTTTGTATACAGCGTGCCGACTCGGAAGCTCGTTATGAAAGTCTGGTTACACTGATGAAACAGAGGTCGTACGCCCTGCACGCTGGTGAGTCTCGCCTAGGTATCACATACCACCTTGATTCGTAGGATCGCATGCATCTTTGAACCGCTCGTGTCGGCTACGGATTCGGAGATCGGACTGTCAGCCAGTTGCCAGTCGCCCATTTATCACAGCAAAATTTCGCCACGATCGCTCTCGATTCAGGCAATGCCTCCGCATGATTGCTAGACCAGCTGTCAGCGGACCGAGCTTCCGACAGCGAAGTCAAACTCCTCACCGACACTGGCATAGGGAAGGAACATGCGGTTCGCAGTGGGCTGAACATCAAGCGAAAACGCACAAAGTTCCCACTACGTCGACACAGCATAATCGCCCATCATTGCTAAGACCTAAGAGTCAACGGCTTCAATACATCGTTGAAGGTTTCGCTGAACAGCAGTGAGGGATAACGCAGTTGTGTGTCCCGGATTGATTGAACTGTCAGCGCTTCAGCCTCGCTAAGAAGGAAATCGACGGATGAGGCACAAGAGAACACGAATGCAGATGCATTAAGTACCGACTCTCCAAGCTGGAGCTATCTGCTTGCAATACGAGTTTTTTCAGCCCGTTTTCTTGGAGCAGCACGTACATTGTTGGTTAAACCGGTCGAAGCGCCTGCAACATGACATACTTTGCTAAGGTTGACCGACTCGCGTTATACCATGGCCTCATGGCATAGCGATCTTCCACATAACGTCAGTCGGCAGCGATCTAGCAGATCTGCGAGCAGGTCCGCGGCACGGTTCTTGTGACGCTAAGCAGCTCTGAGGGGAAGTCGGGCCCCTTCATTCCAAAACGGCTGACAAGCAAAATCGGCATGAGCGCAGCAACACAGGATAGGCGTTTCGAACTCACCCGACAATGTATTAGCTTGTTTCAAAGCTCTTCGCCAGTGAATAGTGACCACCCGCTAGCCGCCGGGGTGTGTGAGGCGCAATGAGCGATCCAATTCACTCCAAATGACTCGCAGTCGGACAACTTCGGTCCTCGGAGTTGGCAAGTCGATGTATCATTAGGGCGCGCTGACTATTTCCATGTGCACTGCACAAACAGAAGACTGCATCCGTCAAAGACAACAACTTGTCGTGCTCACCGGAGACATGTCGGATGCAGCGTTTCACCAGTCGGCCGGCATGTAGTCAAAGAACTCGTACTGCCTCATCAACCACTCCCAGTCCGCACACCCGAAGTCTTCTACCGCCCGGAAGCGCACCTTGGGCGAGGACCACGGCGGCGTCACCACGCGCAGCTCTCCGCCCACCTTCTCCACGTCGTAGAAGCGATCCTGGAAGCACACGACCTGCAGGTTGCTCGCGCCCCGGATGAACTGGTTCGGTGTGAGGGCCGCCCCACCGAGCACCCGGACGTAAACGAACTCGAGAGCGGGCAGCCGGGACCACTGTGAGACGGGCAGGCACGTGTCAGCACCACGGCCATAGGAAGACTTGCAGAGGCTGAGCACTCACCAACTCCGTGAAAGTCTCTTTGTTCGCGAATCCTTGGTCGAAATCCAGCGCGAGGGCAGTCAGGCCGGCGGGGACGTGGTCCAGAAGTCGGTGGATCCATTCCTTAGCGGGCAGACCCAGGTCTTCGCACCCGAAGTACAGTGCCAGTACCTCGAGCTTCTTCAGCGTCGCCAGCGCCTCGAACAGAGGCTCCACGTCCACGACAGTGAGAGTGCACCTCATAGAGAACCGGCGCAGCTGTGGCCTACTCTTGAGGAAGCTGCACAGCACGCCAAGCTGATGTTCCGTGATGCGTTGGTCTACAGGTCCTATTGCGAGCGAGTTGAAGGACGGTAGTTCTGAAGGTAGCGCCGCCAACGCATTATACATCTTGTCTTGTGGCTCGTCGTCGACGTCTCCCCGCACTGGCACCATCGCAAGCGACTGCACGCAGGGCGCATGGCGCAAGATCGTCTGGAGGTCTCTAGGCGCATACTCATCATGGAAGAGCAGCTCTAGGTCGGTGACATTGTGGAGCAGACTCGACTCAACGTTACTCTGGCTGGTAAGAGGCCGCTGCATTTTCTCCAGGAGAGACTCGAGCACTGGCACCGGATTTCCCCCATGAATCCCTAGATCGGTGTAGTCTTCGTCCGACCATGTGGTGCGGATCGCTTTGACATTCCTGAGCAGATGCACCGGCAGCCCTTGCATGGAAAAGGCACTATTATAGGTATTTCCGTGAACAGGAAGCCATCGACAGTTCATTGAGTACGCACGGGGCTTCAAAACGCTCGAGTAAAGGGCACGACTCCGCCAGCGTTTGGACGATACCCTCAGTCAGCCGCGGATATGACCAATGCCACAAGAATACACGAAGCCGCTTGAGAGAAGGGATGGTCGCATGAAAGCGTTCTACGACACCCAGAAATGAGCACCATCCCACTCGCAAACATGCAGGTTCCGCAAGAAACGCACCCATATGCGCCGCGACGTCTGCAACCGCCTTCCTGCCCATCTCAGACTCATCATAACATGCTCGGACCTGTAACGTCTTGATGACGTCCGCAAAAGCTTGGTCTTCCGTGATGCGCTCGAGAATCTCCAGCGCACGGCTTGTGCGGCTCTGCTCCAGTCCATGCAGCCAGTCGCGAACGCGCGGCGTGACCGACAGCGGGGCTTGGTACGCCTCGAATGAGCCGAAGCTGAGAACGACTCGCCCAAAGACTATTGGGAGCGCAATGTCGTGGAAGAGCTTATTGACCGAGAGGCATGTACGAGTGCGGCCCCGGGGACAGCTCTCGATTATCTTGACCCACAGCTCTGGGGGCAGACCATGACGGGCAGAGTGCTCTTGTGATCTTCGTGTCGTCATCGTAGATGTGCTTGCTGGCAGTTACAAATAGGGATACACGACAGCAGGATAGAGGCTCGTAGTCTTGTGGGACTTGAACTTGGACGCTGACTATGGCCGACGTATATGCTCTGGGATGGGGCGTCACATTGCCTATACCTTCAAGGCAGTGTGCCGTGCATCATTATGCAAACATTGATCAATCGCTTCAGAGTATGTCGATCCATTTCTTGTGGAAAATGACGAATCACATCAAAGAGGAAGCTGAGGAGGTCATGAGGGTCCTCAAGGGAAAAGATTAAGGTCGCAGTCCAAACTTGGTCCAAACTCTTCATTTTGGCCAAGTTCATCCTCCGGCGCCAATAAGTACAGTGTCCGTTACTTCAACACTGCTCCCGTCGCCCTGATCTCCCGCATATACTGACAGTTCGAATGGCATAGTTGAAATATATCTTGAGCAAGGGTGGCTCGTAAACCGCTAGGGTGTCTGGGTCCTTGGAGACAGTAAGGCCCGTAGTGGTCCATAGGCTAACACATACTGGCAGCACTATGCGATTTCTATATATGGTCAATAGGCGCTCACTCGCGTACCATTTCGGGTCACGGTGTAGCTCGTCTTTCCTCTGTGCTACTCGCATGTCGACAGAAGGTAGGTTCCCCCTGTTGCTTCCTTATTAACTCGTTATGCTGAGGCTTACCTACAGCCCTCGCTGTCTAGGTATAACTGACAACATTATCCTGTACCATCTCGACCTCACTCGGTCCTGCGGCCTGCCAATTGAAGTTGTGATCCAGCTCCCAACAGAGTCGCGGTGGATCAGATTATTTCTGTTCCCATTATCCTGTGAAGTTCATCCTTATCCGTCCGCCGGCTGAGCTATAACGCTCGAACGAGGACGATACCAGGCTACATCGATACATCATCCAACGAAGGTGAGTAAAGTGCGAGAGGATCCGCGATCGATCTCAGTGCGTCATCCAAGTATTCTCACTGACCTCCAGTAGGTCCTGGCTGCCCGCGGCTACTTAAGTCTGCAGCGCTTCAGCCTTTTCGGTAAACCTCTATATTAACTCGCCTCAAGTGCAACTTCTAAGGCCGCCGAAGATGACTCAGGTGTTCAAGATTGTGCCTACTACACAGAAATACGACTGGGGAAAGATAGGCCTGTCCTCCAAAGTAGCGCAGTATGCTGCAGCTGCGAAGATTCCTGGGTTTACACTGGACGAGAAGGCACCATACGCCGAGGTATGTTTAACGCGTCCCCGGGCTCACGGTTGCTACCAACGATCAATAGTTGTGGATGGGCACTCATCCGAGCGGGCCCTCACGGCTAGCTGGTTCGGACACTACACTAAAGGAACATATTGCTGCATATCCGGAACTCATGGGCGAGAAGGTCGTCTCGCGTTTCCGCGACGCGGGCGCGGCAGATGGCAACCTCCCCTTTTTGTTCAAGGTACTCGCCATCGAGAAGGCCCTCAGTATACAGACGCACCCGGACAAGAAGATGGCGGAGGCGCTGCATAAGGAGAAGCCAGACGTCTACAAAGGCGCGTCGCGCATTTGACCGGTCTACGTCCGAGACATGTGTCGGGCTAAGACGCTCGCCCACTTCTCGCAGACGCAAACCACAAGCCTGAGATGGCCCTCGCTCTCACGCCGTTCACTGCAATGTGCGGTTTCTTGCCTCTCAACGAGATCGCGACCTATCTCTCAGCGACGCCCGAATTCGCTACACTCGTTCCGGCGACGATCGCCACAAAGTTTATCGTCGCCGCCTCGTCTGCCGACCCGAGCAGCCCGGAGGCGAAGACCGCGCTAAAGGATCTTTTTGCCGCTCTCATGACTGCGGAGGAAGCCATCTACAAGTCTCGTTTGGCAGACCTCGTCAGCCGGTACGAGGCCGGGGGCGCATGCGAGCAGGAAGCGGGCGTGAAGGACCTCGTCCTGCGACTGAACAGCCAGTTCCCGGGCGATATCGGCGTCTTCTGCGCCTTCGTGCTCAACTACGTGAAGATGCAGCCGGGCGAGGCGATCTTCCTCGCTGCCGGGGAGCCCCATGCGTACGTCTCGGGTGGTGCGTATCTTCCCTGTTGCAGCCACTCTCCGCGCACTGAAGCAGACGGCAGACATCATGGAATGCATGGCGACGTCGGACAACGTCATCCGCGCGGGGCTCACGCCGAAGCTGCGCGACATCCCGAACCTCGTCTCCGGACTCACGTACGGTGCAGGCGACGCCAGCCGGCACATGGTCAAGCCCGCCGCCTTCGATTCCGCCGCACACACGGCACTTTACGACCCACCCATTCCCGAGTTCAGCGTACTTCAGGTGCTCATACCGAGCGGCGAGTCGGAGACGCACCCGCTGATCGAGGGCCCGAGCATCGCGATCGTAACGGAGGGCAAGGGCGCGCTGGAGTGGGCAGGAGAAAAGCTGGGCGTGGCTGAAGGCGACGTTATATTCATCGGGGCTGGCACTGGCGTGAAGCTGTACGCCGGTGAGGATGGTCAATTGGCCGTTTACCGCGCGTTTGTGGAGGCGAGTTGAGGGCGAACCTGACTTTGGGGGCAAACGAATGCAGGGCAAGAAGTACGTTGTGTGTATGACTAAACAGATAATGGCAGACTTTTTGGGCAACTGTCACCTGGAGCGGCGCGCGAGCAAATCATCTGCAAATGCCAGAGAAGCGGGCCTTGACGTGACCACCAAGCTGTCGATTGGTGAGTGGCACAGAGCAGACGGTCTCTTTAATCCCGAAATGATCATTTTCTTCCGCAAGCATCTTGGACCGAAAGGTCGCTGGGAACCAAGACTCAGCTCAATTGATCATTGATCAGAGCACGGGGCAGATAATCCATGGTAAGCGGTAAGGAGATGCATGTTCATGTACAATGTGAACGTACGGCTTGGTGGAACTGCAAGGTGTCCAGGTGAGGCCTTGAGCTCGAAGCTTGAAGGGTTGCGATCCCACGCCAGGTACTTATGGATTCAGTCACACGGCCCAGGTAGACGCGGTGCTATTGTAGGCTCGACACAAACCCCTCACGTGTGAGGAGCGTTTGTCAGTGTCACATCCCAGTCGACGACCTCGCCCACTTCCTTGTCATTTTTCAGGTTTCTCATCGCATCGCACAAGCATTATTCCCTTGCGTACAATATCATTACCCGTCAAACGCGATCGCTGACACACTATAGCATTGTCAGTTGTCACTAGTCACTCTTGGTCTGCCCACCCTTTGAACAACGGTGACTCTTTCTGTCCCTGTTATGAGACTGCTCAAATCTCGAAGGATAACATACACGAATGACAAGCCAAGGGATAGTCGACACCCGATACCCTGAATCACGTGAAGAGCAATATTGTGTCGACTTGAATAGTGAGGGAACAGTCTACGCCTCATCGTTTATCGCTTCAAATTGCCCGTTCAATGTTATCGGTTCTGACCGACCATCCATCGCTTGGGAATCCCGGGGCTGCCTCTGTACTGCTGTCCCATCCCGCTGCCATCATTGCTACAGCATACAGCAACCCGCCTGACCCCGGAAAGTACGGAGTAGGGACCTGCGCACCTCCTACTGGCATCCCGACGTCGTCAAATTCGAAGTATGGGTTGAGCAGCCACTCAATGGCCTTATCTCGGTCGCCCATGCGCGCTGCCGACATTGCAAGCATAGGGAAGTCCCATCTGTACGGCGACGCTGGTGAGTCCGCATAGATGATGCAGAACGCGAGATAATTACCCCCACAAATTGCTTACGTTCCAGGTCGTCCACACCTTGTCTGCGGTGGCTATTGCCATGTCTACGCTGACGTTGGCGGTCGCAGGAAGCCAGCCATACAAGCCGGCCAGAGCCGGGTGACTGTTTGTGTACGTGGGATCTGTCCAGAAGTCAGTCTCTATTCCCTCATAGACCGCATATAGGCCATCCTCGACCGGAAGCGGAGCCAGATTGTCTGCGACCTCCGACCAGGCAGCAGGTGCCTCAACTTCGAGTCGTTCCATCCACGTCTGTGCGATTCCCAACCCGAATCGCCAGTACGACAGCTCGAACGCCGGGTTCCGCGTGACGTTTGGATTCGTATCTTCGCTGACAACGTACATCGGCGGCCCGAGGTCATATACACCCGTGCTTTCGTTGAATCGTGCGTAAGCGGCCATCCAGTCAGCAGTTTGGGACACGACGTCTCGCCACCTCTCGAGAGTCTCCTGCGAACCGGTTGCGCGGTACTCGTATTCAGCGAACACGAGAGGATGTGGCTGCTGCCAGATAAGTAACTCGTTGATCTCGCCTGGCGCCGATCGACCAGAGGGATCCGTCATCTTGGACCAGCGAGCGCCGTGCTTGTAACCTTCCTGCACTTGTGCTCGCTCAATGGACGTCTGGAGGAAGCGGTCGTAGACGTCGACAGAGCGGTTCAGCAGGTCCCAGTTGTTCCACAGCGCCCAGTGGCAGCTGTGCCAGAAGAACATCTCCATGTGAAACTTCCCGTACTTGGACCACAGGTCAGAAACCGTGCATAGTCGTCTTTTGACACACAGCTCACCCAGCCCGTGTTTACCAGGCCCGACTACAACATCTCTGAGCACCGGGCCACATAACATAGACGTGCGTGCTCACCTCCTGAGGTGGTGTATGCCCTGCTTCATTGACGCGCATCAGATATCTCGACAGGATGATTCGTCTTTGCAGTTCATCCGCTCTTGGGTCCGTCGAACCCGTGTACACGTCGATGAACCCATTTGACGACCAGTATGCATCCCAAGTCACCGTCGACTCTTCAGCAATCTCGGTGACATTTGGTATAGCAGCAACTGGGGCCAGCGAGTATGACACCACAGTTGAGAACAGCGATGACTCTGTAGCCGGGAAGACGCTGTATCGATGCGCTGTAGGCGAGTCTCGTGATATCGAGAACGGGCTCCCTCCGCCGATGGAGGCAAAGACGGTTGCTGCAACTTCCGTGTGGTTTATCTCTGCGTGGACATTCATTCCAAGCCCGCTTCCAGTGTTCAGCTCTGTCGTATGGTTAGTGGTCTCATTCCAGTATCCGACGAAGGGTGCTTGGAACTTCTGCGAGCCGTCGTTCCACGGGAAGTCGAGGAAGAGACCAAGGCGACCCTCAGCCAACAAGTCCGAATACACCGCGAACGCTACGGCGCTGCTGCTTTGTGCTGCGAACGTTTCGACGATCACCGTTTGGCCTTGTACCGTGAAGCTGCTCGTGATGGTGCCCGACCACAGGTCCAGCCGCTGATGAACGTCGCTCAAGTCCGCCTCGGTCATGTTTACAAAATGTCCGTCCGCGCCCCTGAACAACAAGCCCACGCGCCCTAGATTCGCTCGGTTCGGGTTCGAGATTAGCCACTGCTGGGGCGCGGCGGGCCCACCAAACTCGTACTGTACCCCGTCCCAGACCACCCCACGGTACGTCAAGATATCTTCCTCCGTCACTCCCTCTGGCAAGCTGTCGTTCTTCCAACCCCAGTCCGACATGATTGCCCACGGCTGGAACGTCTGTAGCCCAGTCACGTCTGCTCCGAAGGCGAAGAACCCGTTCCCGACCTGCATAGGGGTGCTCGCACTGGATGCATTGCGGACTGGGTTATACCGGGAGACGACGGCGTAGCGCGGGATGGATGAAGCGGATGCGGCGATTACCCATGCGAGGACTGTTGCATACAAGGCACGGCACCAGAGGCATGGCTTAGGCATGGCTTGGACGGCGGACGGTGGGGACGTGCACAGACGGCATCTCTGAATATAAGGCTGCTCGTCTCCCAGGACTAGCCGTCCGCGTTCACGACAGGTGACAGATGGCCTTCGAGGCGGACCGGACGGCGAACGCATGGGTCATATGACAAAGGTTCAAAGATGATAACTCATCGGTCTTCCACTCATCATCTATTCCTCAAGGCTCCTGAACGGCGTAATGCTCTAAATTACCGGCATATCCCCGACGCCTGTCTCTGACGCACGCACACCAGCCCATTCTCCCTACACGACTTTAGACTCCCACGATGGGCGGAGTTCATGATGAGTTGCAAAGCGTCGCCCTACCTAAATGTAAGAGAAAGTGGTGCCCACCAATCGCCAGCGCAGAGCGTGTCGGAGGTACCTTTAGTAGGTTGCTATGAGCTCGGTTCCGCGCGTAGTGCGCTCAGAGCACTTAGTGCGTGTTAATATGCGATCGCCTGGCTTAGCATCAAATAGCAACTTGCAAGAGAAATAACATGGAGTCCTACACCTAACCAACATGACCTAACATGTACAGGCATTTTCGATCAACCCCGAGGGAAGAACTGGAGTCTTTCCGGCTCCACGTCCGTCGAGTTCCAAATCGGCTCGAAAGCTTCCACACTCTCTTTGAGAATTTGGATCCTCCGAAGCATGTTCCTGCCGCAATCGGGTCCCAGCGGTACACGCAGCCATTCTCGCTTGCCACTCTGCCCCTCGACAAGTCCCTTCGCCATACCGACCCCGTGCACAACCTCAAACACGCGTGCCGATAGCTTCTCCACATCCCCAATCTGCCCTGCCGCAACATGCTCCTTGGGGATCTCTTCGAGCGTCCTGAAACCCTGCGAAGCGTCCGTATAGACCGTGGAGTGCTTGTGCTTGTCGATGGATAAGGCGTTCTGGAAGAAGTCAGTGGAGAAGTAGCCAGGCATGATGATCAGGACGCGAATGTTGAACGGGGCGACCTCCACGCTGAGGCATTCAGAGAAGTGATCGAGTGCCGCCTTCGCCGCGCCATACGCTCCCCAGCTCGCGAAGCCAGTGAAGCCTCCATTGAAGCTGACGTTAAAAGAATGTGGCCGGCTTTACGTTCTCGGAAGTGAGGCAGGAGCGATTGGGTGAGCGCAAGGGCGCCGAAGACCATGGTTTGGAAGCTCATGCGTGCCTCGTCCAGACTGGATGGTCGTCAACGTACAATACTGACATACGGAGGGAGCACGCGTACTCGAGTTCCTCTACCGGAGCAATGACCCCCAAGCCGGCGTTGTTAACCAAGACGTCGACACGCCCGTAGATCTTAATTGCTTCCTCACCCACTGTGCGGATGTCTGCGTCTGATGCGCTCAGGTCGAGAATCAGCGGCTGTCCTCTCGCCTCCTTGAGGCTATTTGGAAACTTTGACAGCGACCTGACTGTGGCAATGACCTGTACAACACAAGTCGGTATGCCAATTAATGGTCAATCAAAACTGAGCAAACCTTATTCCCTTGCGAGAGGACATGCTGAGCGAGAGCACGTCCAATGCCCGAGTTTGCCCCTGTGATTACTCAAATCTTCTCAGTAGGGGCTGACATCGTCTGTAATGAAAGATGGCTTCGTAGCGTCGTGAGGCATGAAGATTATTGATCCCCTCTGCTTTTATCTGTGCTCATTTATTGCGAGGACGACTGTAGAAACTCACCGAATCTGTCGGGACCTTTTAACTGTAAGCGTCCCGTTCCAAATCGAAAGAGTACTCACCCCAATAATAGCGAGCGTCTTCCCCTAGAGTGGGAGCTTTCCACCCACTTCAGCCTGGCAGCTGAAGCACCGAAGTGTCATGTAGCCCCAGAGGCGCGTATGAGAGTATTGCAGAATCCCATCACCGCCGCTCAAACTCGACAAAGAAAAGCATTCCGTAAGTCTCGGGCCTCCGTCCTATGTTCAGCGTTGCTGGTGAATTGACCCATTCGTCATACTATCGTTTCCCCAGATCGGCGACGGGAGAGTCCGACTGCGCGTGGAGTTTCAGGCCTGTAAACATACCAGATGTAGCAACCGGCATGCATATATGGCCACCCGCCAATTCCCCGACGATTCCGAAAGGCGCCCCTTTTCTGCGGCCTTTACAAGTAAGTCAAGTCGTGTACCAACTCGTGTCCCCGCATGAGCTGCTCCCAGTCCTCGCACCCGAAATCTGCCACCGTCCGGAACTCGATTTTGGTATCGGACCAAGGCTGGCATAGCGTGACCTCGTTGCCAGTGCGTTGCACCTCATGAATGTCCGAGTAGCAGCCTACGAGCTGGAGTGACTTCGCCGCAACAGCGAGACCGTGAGTCGTTACGAATGGCTGAAGTTGTACATCTTTGACGTGGGCGAAGGCTAGCTTTGGGATGCCTGCCCACTAGAGAGGATGTCAGTTACATATGCCCTTACGGAAGGCGGGAAATGTGACGCACTAGTGAGTAGTCATTCATAACCTCCGTGCCGTCGTAGCTGAACGTCAGGCGCAACGCTGTTAGGCTGTCTGGAATCGCTCGTTTGAGATCGAGGAAAGCCTGGGTCGTTAACTCCTCATACGCCAGATCAAAGCCCAAGACTTCCAGGCTTGGCAGTGACCGCAATGCTAAAACAAGAGGTCACAGGCGCGCGACGTTGTTCCATACGTCACTGTAATCGAGGCATCGTAGCTTCTTCTTCGAGCGGATAAAGCTTGCTACCTTTCCTACAGAGTCTTGGCCCATGTTCATGGGAGCGCACATGGAAAGCTTAAGGTGTGTCAAGTCTGGTAGCGCTGCGGGATTCGCTGCAAGAGCGGCAATGGTCCCCGGCATATCGTCTTCGATAATGATGTGCAAAGACTGCAACCGAGCGCAGTGGTCGAAGAGGCGAGTGATGTTGAGCCTTTTGGCCGTGTGGATGGTAATCTGGGTCAATCCCTGCAGGACATCTACGGGACACTCCCATATAGCGTCGCTCGGCGCAGCCAGCTCAGCCAGTGACCCTCGATACGCCCCAAGGAGCGCCACAACAGGAGCTCGATAACGGGGATAGACGTCCACTACTCCACCACGATCGCCTGAGTATGCGGAAGACACCGAGAGGGATGTCACAGGTAAACGCCCCAGGGCTTTCAGCGCGGTCAACGACTGAAGTCTGACAAAACAGGGTTTCTGAGATAGACCTTGAAAGCATAAGAAAAGCACTCACGGAAGGACAATCTTGTTGAGACGTTTACAAGACGAGACCATTTTTTTCACGAGCCCAGACGTCGGCAGCATGCCCCGATCAGTAGTATGCCATTCGAGGACGCGCAGATTGTACAAATGACCTATCGAATTGAACAGACAGCCTGTCATGACAGAAGCTTTGTCAGCCTATGCTAAGAGGATGCGACAATGAACGCACATAATTCAATGGTTGCTCGGCTGCCTGCGAAGGCAAGTATCTGCAAGTGTTGGACGTATGACGCAAATATAGGATCGGCCGCGATACGGAACAGTATGCAACACGTCCTGCAGTCACGATTCGGTTCAGGCGGTCGTGCGATCCAGCCATATTGGACCTGCCAGGACCCAAACCGAACGCGAAGTGTCTACAAAATATTGCGCGCGGCGATATCGTGGAAGACCTTGGAAACGAAGAGGCACTCTCGCGCGGCGCATGTCGGGAGACAACCAAGGACCTCTTGCCAGACTTCTAGTGGGAGCATTTCAAACCACGCAGTGCCTACTTCCATCCTTGCTTCTCGACGGAGGCGATCGCAGAGACGTGCGGGTCGTTGCATGGACGACAGTGGGCGTCAAAGCCTATGTCCTCTGATCCTAACAAGCACAAACAAGTCAACTCGTCGCAGCCCGCGTTCTTGTGATCAGCTGTTCAAGTAAGTGGTTTTCGTCTCTTGTCTCTTCCTAAGTAGCCTTTATTTCACTTGTTACATTATTTCTTAGTCTAAACTCTGCCGCTCACCGATGATGCACATCCTGGTTGACATATGCAAGCACGACCAAGACATACCATACTACGAGAATATGCACGAATGTCACAGCAAGCCAGGCCTTCAAGATCTCTGACGAGGACAATGCGAAGGTGCTTCAATTCTGCTGTCTATGAGACCAGAGGTTGGAAACACACAGGTGGGCCAAGACCCAAAGGAGGCCACCAAGATTCACGCAACCGATGATACATCTGAAGATGCCTCTGGTCCTCGGCGTATCATCCACTTCCGTGCTCTCGGCGGTGCTATTCGAAATCACTTTCAATACTCAGAATCTGGTTACTCAGAGGTCGTGGAGGGATGAGGTGTCGAGGAAGAATCAGTGAGTCGACCGACACTTAGATATCGTCCATGAACTTGTAGCATATGGCTTCTCTTTACTCGGACGTGAGTACGGGTACAAGCTTTTTTGTTGATCAGCCGCGAGCGAAGAACTTCAGTCTCTCAGGCTCCACGTCTGTCGACCTCCAGATGGGCTCAAAGGCTTCCGCGTTCTCTTTGAGGACTTGAATTTTCTTGATTATGCGCTCGCCACAATCAGGTCCAAGCGGAATGCGTAGCCACTCCCGCTTGCCACCCTGACCCTCGACGAGGCCCTTCGCCAGCCCGACACCATGTACGACCTCAAACACGCGCGCCGCCAGCTTCTCCACGTCACCGATCTGCCCCGCCTCGACGTGTCTCCTGGGGATCCCCTCGATTGTGCCGAATCCCTGCGACGGGCCCGTATAGACCGTAGCCTGCTTATTTTTGTCCACGGACGACGCGTGCTCGAAGAACTTCGTCGAGAAATAGCCAGGCATGACGATGAGGACGCGGATGTGGAACGGGGCGACCTCCGCGCTGAGGGACTCAGACAAGAGCTCGAGCGCGGCCTTAGCCCCGCAGTACGCGCCCCAGCTCGGTACGCCGATGAATCCGGCGATGGAGCTCACGTTCAGGACGTGCCCGGTCTTGCGCTCCCGGAAGTGTGGGAGGAGTGACTGGGTGAGCACGATGGCGCCGAAAACCATGGCTTGGAAACTCGCGCGCAGCTCCCCCATGCTAGGGAAGACGTGTTATCATCTGCCCTCAGGGCGCGCAGTGAGTGCACTTACTCGAGCTCTTCCACTGGGGCTACGGCTCCCCAACCAGCGTTGTTGACAAGGACGTCGACACGTCCGTAGATCCTGAGTGCCTCTGTGCCTGCATTGCGAATGTCCGCATCTGGTGCGCTTAGGTCGAGCATGAGCGACTGTCCTCCCGCCTTCTTGAGGCTTTCCGGGAACTTCGACAGCGCCCTAACGGTCGCAATGACCTGCATGCTGTGGATGGGTATGTGTCATGTTACAGTCCAACCGCTCAGCGTACCTTGTCTCCTTGAGAGAGCGCGTATTGGGCAAGGGCACATCCGATGCCCGAGTTTGCGCCCGTGATGAGCCAGACCTTTTCGCTAGTTGCTGACATCGCCTTCACCAAGATGTGTTGCAGTAATGTCGTAGGGCTCGAGGACAACTGGGCCAGTATTTATTTGCGTGAAAGGGTGGGTCACCAACTTACGTCGTGCATGATGCATGAGGCTGAAAGCCGGCGCTGGGCAACCATGACCCTCATGGCCCGCCGTCGAATCATCCCCTAATCTCTTTCCCACCATAGGGTCATAGATTTTCGGGTGCGACGTATGGACCCGGTCGACGCGGTCGACGCAACAAGTCTGTAGACAATTGCTCCACACAAGTGAGCATCCTGATTGGTTGACAACTATATAGTATCAAGCAGGAAAGCTCTCGCTGGCGGCTGGCCTGGGCCTCAAGCGCTCAGCGCTCAGCGGGGAGAAGCCTCGGGCGACACGTCGAGCGCTATCGCATGTAGCGTGTATTCCCACTGTTGCCCGTGTGCCCAGTGAGTCAGTCAAACAGTGGTTTCGAGCTTCGGCTTTAGACCTCAGGCTGCATTGTAATGTGAGCGACGACATCCGTGCCGTCTATAACCCATAATCTCCCATTGCTAGAGATACAGTGGTGGTGGTGATACTACAAATGACTGAATGATGGGTGTAATAACTTCGTCCCCAACTGCTGGCAATCCCGCTCTACCGAGTACAGCTCCAGGTCCAGGTCCAGGTCGTCGCGGTCGCGGACTTGGATCTCCTCTTCATCTCGTGCTTTTCTGTGTCGCGGGACGGATTTGACCGGAGGCGGGGTGAGCGCTGCTTCGGACGTAACAATCGAGAAGGAAGCGGACTCGAAGTCGATGCTGCAACGCGAGGCCTTGAACCCTTTGAGATTGAGTACTAACCTGGAACCCGCGAGGTTGACCATGGCGAGAGCAAAGCTGGATTGACGTGAGCATCCAGAAGGCGTGGCGTGAGTCTGCAGACTTACTATCGAGCTAGCCCTATCAAAGACGCAGGCGCTAGTGCCCATACGCTGCAATAAAGGTGTGATTGCTGAGATCCTGCTGATAGCTGACGTATACATACAGGAGTGAAAACAAAGAGCAAACTGCAAGAAGGCAGTCAATATTCTGACTCGACAGCACCGAACGGGTGTACACACCTGTGACGGCGACAAAGTACAACATTCCTGGCACGACGGCCGTGAGCTTAAGGTAGGTGGGTGGGCTCATGCGCGGGCGGTACTCACCATCGCGATACAGAAGGAGTGACAGCGTGCTGAAAGACCGACGCTTCTCCTGGCGAAGCATGGCTACGACCGTGAGCACGAAAAGGAGTGTTTCAAAGAAGATGCTGTCAACAAGTCGGCATTTCTGAGCACCTGCCACGTAGACGCATTCCTCCTTCGCGTACCTTGGTAGCCAAGCGACCCATAGGTAAGAGGGTATCTATTCGCTTCGTCAGATCATGCAACGAGAACACAGTGAATAGATGCTACTCACAGCACTGACGCATTCGTGGAGGAGCGGCTTGAGGTCCACTGCGTGACGCTGTCAACGATCCTACCGCACCTCGTCGCGAGCGAGATCAGCTCACCGATGATGGGAACGAGAGCGGCAGTGATGATGGCGGTGGAGCTCGAGACGTACACGACTGCGGCGGTCCACAACACCCTGCGGACCCATGCCTGACCACCGTGCAACGCGTATAGCCGCCACGCGACGATGGCTGTACGACGGTTGATGAGCAGTGTCGAGTTGGGAAGGCAACGACACGCTCACCGTGGATGGACATGAACGACGCGATGGTGACGTAGCTCTGGACCGTCGTCCATACCTTGCAGAACTGTAGACTGTCGTGAAGAACTGGGAATGCATGCGGATGTGCGGACTCACTATGACCGCCGAGTTATGACTAGTGAGGCCCATGGTCTCTGTTGGGCGAACAGGATGTCAGACAGGGATCGAGGTGACTGAGCGGTCCTCCTACCATAGACATCAACGGCAAGCACCAAGGGTCTACGAAAGCCCAGACCTCAGTAGCTGACGAGCGAGGAACGCGCCCACACATACATGATGTATCGATTCTGCACCAAGCCGAGATGAGTATGGGTGGAGTCGCAGCGACTTTGGCAACACACACCAGCAGGAAGATGATCGACACGAGCCCAAACCGGTCTCCCCATATGTAGAGCACCTGGTGAGTGCCCGTTAATCTCACATTCTCTGGTCTTGACAATGACAAGGTACCTCGTCTCCGAACTGCGAAACTGTCAGCTTAGGGCGGCGGCGTGAAATTTGCGAGCGCACCGTCAGAATGTGATCGTAAACAAGGATAGAGAAGCCGGCAACTACATGTGGATCAGAATGGAGACCAAAGGAAGGGTTTGAAAACACGTACGGGTCATAGCGCTTTCAATTGCAAAAAACACGTCGCTCAGTATAGGCACTTCGGAGGACAGCTTGATACCAGTACTCACTTGACGGCTGCTCCATGGGTAGCAAGCGACTCCACGTATGCGGATGCCGCAGAGGACATCGTCGATGCCGTTCTCTACCCAGGCCAGGATGGCGGTACAGGAGGACCTTTGGTGGGCCGCGTACACGGCACCGTCACATACTTATTGTCCCAGGACGCATACGGTCTTTCGCTTATCTGCCATCCGTTCCGAGATGAGGATTCAGTGCCAGGAAGCGCCCGTAGAACCCAAGCTAGGAGAGGCACGCATGGTGCACAACTCCGCGATCCTACGCGGACGCAGTCCCCGTGCTTCCGGAACCGCTACGCGGAAGGCGTAGTATGCTGTAGTATGCAGTGCAGGCTCGCCGTTCCGAGGAGCGAGTACCTGGAAGGGGGCGGGCTGTGTCCCTGCCTGAGGACGTCGTGGGTACACCCAGAGTACGAGGGGTAAAAGAGGCGGTACCGGTATGTCCGGCGGTGGCCTCGAGGTTGGGGTACACAGCCCTCAACTGAGAGGCCAGGTACGTACACGAAGACTTGCCTCTTTTGGGAAGGTTCAAAGTACGCGCGGATCAGCAGAACATCCTGGAGGCAATCCTGGGGCAACGGAGAGCAACGGAGCCAAAGAAGACCACAGGGCGAGCGCCATATGGAGGCAGATCATAGACCCATCCGTTGCCCTGTTAGCGTCGCCATTTGAGGATGTCACTTTGTAATCCGCCCTGCATCGAGAACCTCAGACAGCTGGACAAAAGAGAGGGTAGAATATAGGTCCAGGCCAGAGGAGCGATCGACAAGCACCGTGCCTTTAGCTGGGAGACCTGGGTGGTGTCCCTGATACCTGACCTTCTGACAGTGAGCGGTGATTCGGTGAAGGATGGAAAGGTGGCAACGGCGCAAATGAGTTGCGAAGTCGCCGTTGTCTCCCCCGGAATGACAGCGTTCCCGCATGTGGATAGGACCGGCGAACTTCACAATCGCCAGAAAACGAAGTGTAGATAGAACGTGATGCATGATCCCTGTGATGTTTATATTCAGAACAAAGGGAGAATCAGCGCTCGAACTAAATGATAGATGAATGGGGAGTGTGGTACGCTCTGGTACGCTCCGGATATCCAGACCCTACTGATGCAACCCTGAAACTGCGGGACAAATGATGCTGTAAGCTTGTGGAATGAGCACTGACGATCGCCAGGCCCGAATATAACACACTTATTCATCATGGATCGGGAACGTGGTCAATCAATGTGTTAGCGAGCTGCCTAGCTAATGGCGCGCACCGATCTGTGAAGGTCACTGTATAGCAATGGTTGCCCCCTTGTTGGAAAGAGGGAAATGATTTGGCTCGTTTCGGCGGGAGTAAGCCTTAAGAGGGATACGTGATAAAAGGGGACTGCGTAAAGAGTATCGTCTGGGGCTTTAAGTCCCTCGCATCGATGCCCGAAAACAAATGAGTAAAACCAGCATGATTACAACTAGAGCTTCACGATAGAGACACAACTATACGCGCCTTTGGCAGATGCGAAAAGGCAGTGCAGCCTAATATACAAGATTGGTAACAGTGCGCAATGCCCATGTCGCGCGGCTGCTAAAAGTCGACTGTCAAAAGCAATAACCTG
Organism: Daedalea quercina L-15889; assembly: GCA_001632345.1. Classification (NCBI taxonomy): domain Eukaryota; kingdom Fungi; phylum Basidiomycota; class Agaricomycetes; order Polyporales; family Fomitopsidaceae; genus Fomitopsis; species Fomitopsis quercina. The sequence goes on from KV429120.1 coordinate 63,576, forward strand.
AACGGGCAGGGCAGCCATTTAAAAGAAGGACACATCGACGAGCAGCGCGACACGTACACTCCTCTCAGAATCACTTGCAGGATCATGCATCTCGGGACCGTTTCATGTAACTACCGTCATGTAGCAGATGGACACGCATCTGCGAAGTAGGCTCACTCTTTCACTGATTTCAATAAGTGGTTCGAGACCGGAAAGACGATGCCAGACGCTCTCGACAGTTATAAGGCATGGATGTACTGCAGAGGAAGAGTAGAAAAGCCTCAGGGCGCGACGGCGCGAGGCAGGTCGTCGGCCACTGCCGTACAGCGCGGGCCGGCAAAGCGCGCGGGTCCGAAAGCGGCGGGCGCAAAACCACCGCATGGCGTACGGTCAGACTCGCGCTTTGCCCTCGGCATGGACGTCGCTCGACACCGCAGGCAGCATGCAGCAAGCCCAGGACGCCCTTGAGACCTATAAGAAGAAGGACCCCAACAAAGGTGCGTGCGTCGCAACTCCGTAGCTGAGGGCACGGACGCTGAGGAAGAGGCGCAGTCGTCGTGCGGTTCAAGGCGGTCGGGAATGCACCCATCATGAAGCAGAACTTCTACAAGATCACCGCGTCGAATAGGTTTCAGGCGGTGATTCAATTCCTGAGGAAGGAGCTGGGGTGGAAGGCTGGGGATCCACTAGTGAGTACGCTGATATGACACGTCGTAGATTCGTCTGACCGTGTCTAGTTCACATATATCAATCTTGCGTTCTCTCCTGCACCGGATGATACAGTTACAAACCTATTCAAGGTCAGCACTGCACCTTGTCGATGCTCACAGTACTGACAGTAGCACTGTAGTCATTCGCGACAGATGGTCACCTAATAGTAAACTACAGGTTCGTCTAGCAGTTGACGTGGCGAATGTTTGACAGCTGACATGTTCCCAGTACAACTGCAGCATGGGGCTGATGTCTCTATTTCAACTGTGTATACCCTGCTTTGAGATGCTTTCTGAAGTGCCGTCATTGCTGTTCCGCGAGACTCGCTGTGACGTTACGCCAATGGACTGGCCCGCTCGCAGAGCAGCTCTGAGAGCCTATCTGCAGTTGCGCTGCGCAAAGATGGCCAGGACTCGAATGGCGAGCGCAGGTCCTCGTCAATTCAATCTGATTGGTTTCAGTGGGCAACAGCAGCGAAAAAACCGTTGTATTTCCCGGTGAGCTTATGGCAGACAACTTCGCAACACGTGAACGCAAACATCATATGCATTCGAGCAATGAACAGAAAACAACAGATGCGGGAGCGCAAATCGTATGGAACAATGCGGCTGGCAAATAGAACGCATGACATCAAAGAAAACGAAATTAGTTTAGTTGTTACTTGTAGTCAGTGAGTCGCCGACTCTAGCTCACAATCGCGCAGACTTATGCCTGCGATGACTCTAGCAATCGCAGCGCGCAAGGGTGACCAGCGACACAGCCCAGGCTGTCGCCAACATCATAGCGGCAGACTGAGATTCAAAGGCATATTCTCTTGTTCACCGCACGCTGGTGTCACCGTCCTTCTGGATCCCTGCTCGCGTCACTCTGCGCTAGGGCTCACGAGAGCGCGTGTCGGGGAGGTGGCTGATATGCGTGAGTTGATGATCCAATGCACCGTTAACCCCATTTAACGACAGCAAAGGACGGAAGAGGCCGTCCAAGGCTGCCAAGGGGGTTGTCGACTGCCACGTAGATTGTGTTTTCGCGTTAGTTGCTGAGGTCAGGGCTGTGTTCGGTTCCGTCGAGTGTATAGCTTCAGGATCGGACACCACAATGGTGTGGTAGGTCCAGTTGATCGCTTCTCTAGATCGACCACAACAGGGAAGCAAGAATGCTTGAATGAGAGGAAGATGACGGTTTGAGAGTACCATGTAGTTGCTGATGCGAATCCATACAGATTCAGGCTCACTGGCCTACATGATATCGCACAGCGATCACCAATTCACATGAGAGCAGGTTCTAGTCATCTCAGTGGTATATATGGTGGTCGCTTGAATGGCACGGTGTCGTTCAAGCCATGCTAACATCTTGGAAGCAGAGCATGTGCTTGGAGATCCTATGAATGTCTGCAGTGTTGTCAGTAAATACCATAGTTGCGGCGGTTTCAAGGGTACCTATAGAAGGCTCCAGTGCGGCAGATACTCAGGCTACTGACTACCCGCTGCTACGTCTTCGGACGTACTCGAGTCAAGCTAATCCATTCAAGCCATGATCAACACCTTGGCGCATGCTGTAACCATTGTGTTCCACTAACCTCCGGATCGACCGGCTTACTCGGCTGCAGTGCACTCTCATAGTGCAAACGGATGGCGCTGTATTGGCGAATCCAGGCGTTTCTGAATAGGCCTATCACATACTGATATGATTCATCCGCGAGGGCTTCGCCTTCTACGCCATGCAGACGGGGTATGTTCTCCGTACCGCCGGAAGGCGCATCGATCGGGCCAGCTAGTGCAGAAAGACTGAAATTAGTTTGACACGCCTGAAGTCCATGCAAGAGTATCCTACTGATATTGTTTAGATATTCGAGGCATTCGCGCAAGCGCAGTATATATCGCCCCTTGCTGCCTACGTCTGCCCGAAACCCTCTGCATACCATATAGACGAACGACCTCCTTGCCTGAGATTGGGGTTTCACGGCGACGACTGACGTGAACAAGTCACGAAGAACTTCGACGATGTCGACGATCCAGTGCAGAGGACGTGCCTTGAGACTCATGACCAGCGTACCATTTGGGGCGAGATGCTGAACAGCCATGAGGAGCTGCGCATGTGTCAGGCGGACGCTCTGATTCCACGGTACTACATCGCCTCCCAACATGATTGAGGCATTGGCGAGGACAAGGTCGAACCCCCGGCCCGGTGTACCTTTATGAAAGAGGCGCGATGAGCGAGTTATGCCATGGTCATGTCAAGTTTAACTGCGCTTACCGAGTATCGCCTGTCCCATGGCAAACCTGCATACATCGTCGAAGTAGACCCAGAACCGCTCGCGGAGCTTGGCGTCAAGTTGGAATTGGAGGCCTCCAGATCCCGAAGACAAAGTAATTCCCGTCCCTCGAGCTTTCTTGTTGTTCCGCAAGAGCCATGTTGCGAAGCCGCCGGGAGCACAACCCAGGTCGAGGAACCAACGAACTTTGTATCCAAATGCATTGTTGCACTCGTCGTTGAGGTCTCTAAACGTCTTCCTGAAAGAGTCGAGATACTTGCGCGGTACTTTCTCAGACTTTGCAGCTATGCGGTTACGCTCGTGCTCCCGTTGAAATATTTGGGTGACGGCGTCACTCTCGCTGTAGAAATGCTTCATAAAGATGAGTTGGCGGAGCTCGAGCGAACGCTCAAAAAAAGGTTTCTCGAAGGCTGTTAGCCTCCGAGGAGCTATATACTCGGGAATGCCCTGAGATTGGATGCGTTCAATGGCAGCGTTGGCTCGGATGGCCTCATCGACGTCGGCGATTGTGGCGAAGTGCTCCGAGATAGCGACAGCGGCTGTAGCCTGGGTAGGTTCCATTATGGCGAAATAGCCTGTGTGACGACGCAACTTGTCTCCTCTTATCACAACTCCTTCGCATAGAGGCTGGACAGGGACGCTTCACATGCACTGGCAGCGGGGTCGATCTTCGGGGCACGAGGCTAACTTGAGGCGAGCAGAAGTTCAGAGAAACTGATCTGGTGCCCCAATTTGAGATAGGTAAGCGCGCCCACTACGGACTCGGTGAGTAGTATCGTTGCAACATTGGTATGTTTCCTCGACGTACCGGATAGTCTATAGCAGCCAGCATCTAGCATAACCGAAGCTGGTTAGAGCGCCAATTGCCCGAAACAATCAAATAAACCTAGCCAGGCGCCCCCGTTGCAGCAAGCTTCTCGGTCACTCCGACGGAGATGAGCCTAGAAACTATCCACGATGTTAGCTACTAGTTAGCAGTGTGTACGGCTTCGATGAATGGCCTGGCGAAGATACATACAGTGCTACCATTCCAAGTCGCATGTCGCTGAGCTGCGGCGTCGTGCGGAGCTTCAGGTCACAGGTCCCGCTACGATGCGCACGCCACGGCCCCTGACTGGTACAACGAGGCCGAACTTGGACAAGCTTATCGTGCCGAGCCCAGCGAAGGCTTCTCGTCCTCCGAACGGAGCCACTCCTCCGCAGAAGCCGAGTGTTCGTAGCAAATCCGCAGGTTGTATGTGCAAGCGCGGAGTTCCGGACCTCTGGAGTGTCCAGCAAACGAGTACAATGATGAATGACATAGCATGCTCTTTGGAAACTGTGCCTCAGTTCAAATGTGAAGACACGGAACTTCCAAGTCTATCCACATTTGACACTATCATGCAATCTCTAAATATGAAATGTGAATCTATCGGACTGCTAATCCAGACTGTAGTGCCACACATGAAGACTGCTGGCTTCCTAGAAAAATAGTACTAGTACTAGTACATAAGAACAACAAAATAATATACAGCCTGAGAAGATGCCTGATCCAATATACATTACAGGAGGTACAAGCAAAAAGCAGCCTGATGGCAACATAACCCTTAATCTCCTTCAGTACTATGGAGAACTGATAATTATACTGACCTACATGATGTCTGGTTCATTGTCATTGGTACTGCTTCATACTTCAGGCTGGCACCTCCGCCAAGAGACAGCACGATCAGCACGGCTGCTCACACCATCTTTACAGTTGAAGAGTGCATTGATACCGGCATTCTTCTGTTCGCGGCGTCTTTGGTAACTGTCAGGCAACGCGATCGGGCGGCCTTTCCAGCTGAATGGGCCACCCTCGTTGGACTGCACGGCAGGTGTCTGCAATGATTGCCATGACAAGAGTGCAATGATACTCACGCATACTCCGACAACATTCATAGGTTGTCTAGTGCCAAGTCCGGCTGCTTCCTTAGCATCTGCGTAGAATGCAGTGTCAACACCCTAAACCATTTGTTGGAGTGTTGCTTACCCTGCACATAGTTCTCGAGCACCTTCTGGTAATGGGAGTGGAGGGCATTGAACTTGCTCTGCCAGACATTGGTGAACAGACTGAGCACGCACTGGCGCCCATCATCTGGAATGTCCTCATGCTGCGCTGCCGAGAGACGGGGGATATTTACCGCGCCACCGAATGGGTCATCAATGGGCGCAGCTACCGGAGAACACAAATCAGCATATTGTTCTCGAGGAGTCATATATTGAATGAGTCTCCTACAAGTATTCTCCAAATATATGAGGCACTCCCGAAGGCGCGCTACGTACATGCTCCTCTGGTCCACCCCCGCGCGGAAGCCCTGGCACACGACGTACGCAAACGGCCTCTTAGCTTGCCAAGCCGTGTGCACGGCATGAACTGAGGTGAACGCCTGAGTGAGCATCCAGACAATATCGGCGATCCAGTTGAAGGGATGCGAGCGAAGGCTAATGATGAGTGAGCCACCTCCGGCTATGTGTTCGAAGGCGACAAGGAGTTGAGCATATGTCAAGCCGATGATCTGGGTCCACGGGATGCGGTCGCCTGCTAACACGGTCGCGGCATGCGCGATGACGAGATCGAAGCCACCGGCGAGGGTGCCTCCTATAGAGTCATAACATTCAAGAGGTCGGATCACATTCGAGGTACGATTGCACTTACCGAGGACTGCTTGTCCAGTAGCGATCTTGACCACATCCTCGAAGCGGACGTCGAACCGCTCGGAGAACGTGGGATCAACCTGCGGCCGGATACCTCCTGCATCCGGGGACAGAGTAATCCCAATTCCTCCAGCGGCCGCATTGTTCTGCAGTATCCAGGCCGCGAACGCGCCGGGCGCACATCCGAGGTCGAGGAACCGGTGTACACGATCCCCGCCAAACGCGTCGTCGCTCATTGCATTGATCTGCTGGAACGCGTGCTGGTATCCCTGAAAGTGCCGTGGGGACACGTCCTCGAGCTGCAGTGCCGCACGGTTCATCGCATCGTGCTCCCTATAAATGCGCGCAACATCTTCGCTTTGGCGGCAGATGTACCGCATGGCCATCAGCTGGCGGAGGGGCAGGGAGTCGGCGACGAAGGGTAGCTCGAAAGGCGTGAGTTTTGAAAGGATCGCCTCGGGAAGGCCGTGAAGCGCCATGTCGCGGACGGCGGCGTCGACTTGGACGATGGTTTGAAATTTGTTCATGTTAGCAGCGGTATTGGATTCCATGGGGAGAGTTCGCGATGCGTCGCATGCCCTACTGTGCCTGTATATATATGGAACTCTGCCTGGAGAAGACATATCGTTTAGAGGAGCGACGATCCAAGTTGCCACGGCACAAGGCTACCATGAGGCGAGCAGCAGTATCAAGAAGCACTAGCGAATGGAGATCAGCCTGCGAGCGATAACCAATCTTCGGCTTTCGGCATGCTTCATTTGGCATGAGCAGTGTGAGCGGCTCGGAATAAGGGTCTTATGACTTGCTTACAAGAGACCGCCATCGCTCCACTCCGGCCGGCTGGGTCTCGTCAATACAGGCGGTGGCCAAAAAGTGAGTAATACAGTTGTAAATATCAAGTTGCAGATGTGGATAAAAGCATGTCGACTGATAGTATGTATGTATTAGTGGTGTATTTAATTGGAGGCAGACTGTTGGAATCCGAGTCCACGCCGGGTCGTAGCTTGCACGCTTCGCGTGCGATATAGTGAAGCTGGTTTGCGTGGCATGGTCATGTTGAGCTGATGCTCGCCATTTGGTTGCTGTTCTTATGGTGGACGATGGAGGCGCTGCTGGGGGCGGCAGAGGATGCCGAAGAAGCGCCTGCACAAACAGGTGCAAACGAATGCACCGGATATGCGTAATAGAGTAGTAATGACTGAAGTCATTCCCTCGTGTGCTGGAACGCTGTATCCCTGGACCACGACCTTTGAGTTCATACGCAGTGCGGGATCCTTTCGAGGTAACTGCGGCGTGTGTATGATGAATAGTGACTCAATGAGCACTGAACCATGCAGGGAGAGTCTGACGACCACAGAGCGCGGAGGGGAAAACGATAAAGACGGCGATCAGGACGTGGCCATGGCAGGCCTGCCTGAAGTCGAATTTTCGCCGAAAGCCAGCGCAAAGCCGCTGCACATCTGAGATCTTTCTGAGATCCCCGCCTTTCCTCGGGCGCCTCTTCGATACGTTCAGGTCAGTGATACTGTTCGACGCTCGGTCGAGTCTTTATTTTGTCCGACTTGAAAGCCGACGATGCTTTGTTGAACCATTTTCTACGGAGATTATAATGAAAGATTTTCTGGCACGGTTTGAGGTACTGGCATTTCCATCCGATCCTCAGCCTGAGCTAGATCCGGTGCCGCCAGTCTTCAACGTTCAATTTCGAGGGAGGTCCACAAACCGTGCGAGAGCTGGCAGAGAGGAAGTCGACCCTTGTGTGCAAGCGCTACTTCTGACACTCTGACGAATGGTTTGAATACGTGGGTTCAAGCTGTCCTAGTGATTACAGGGAAACTTCTATCCCTGAGACCGACTGACTCGGAGTGCGAGATATGGGTGCTGCCGCAGTTCAAGTTACGGAACGCGCTGAAAGCTGTACCTCGTTGGACGGCCTAATACCAGCGGCTGAGACCAGAAGTAACGCTCACCGTAGAGTACTCACGTTACCTGGTCGGGGATGAGCCGGACTGATATTCCGGGTGAACTCCATGTCAAAAAGACTGACCTACGGTTACAATCCGCACGTTTACAACAATTACTTAAAACCCAATACTGCAGACGTGTTGAGCCCACCTTTGACACACCTGACCAGTGCTCCATCCCCGCGACTATGAGCCGCATTCACGGATGGGCCATTCAACCTTCAAGACATCACTCCGGAAATTTGAGAAAGCCAAATAGTCGAGGATTCGATGGATGCATCGCTGAGTTGCCGCGCGCCCCAGAAGGTGAACTTGAAGGAGCGCCGAGAGCGACCAAAAACTCATTGCTCTGGGCTCAGTCCCGACTCTTCCCGCCGCGTAACGACTTGTCACCATAGGTGCGACATCCATGACGATGTACGTATAACTAAACAATTCGGCTGTAGGAGTGGATTGCGGCGCAATTCATTACCCGCCGAGAGCTCTGCGTCGCGGTCAGCTATCAGAGTAGAGAAACGCGACGTCATCGTGTCAAGACGGTGCGAATGGATTCCATGGTAAGATGAAATGATGGAGCCTCGAGGATGGACCTGTCATTTATAGTTCTGTCTGCAGCCTGGGTAAGAGGTGTGTGGTCCATTTAGCGACACACGCTTACCTGCATGCGCTCGGGACCCTCTCGTTATGGCACCCGTCGCTGGGCGAGCTCACGATGCGCACCAAATTGATGGGGACAAAGTCCGCGTCGGAGACGCAGATGCGGTCTTCTGTTAAGCGGATTGGGAAGGTGCGGGGGATGCTCGAGGCGCCTGCCTCGAAGGTGTTGCAGTGCGGCCTCCGAGGACGCATCTGACGCGGGAGAACAGAAGGGTGCAGCCAATGAGGGTATGACTATTACAGGCAAGGCCACACGCTGCAATTACCGAAGAGGATTCGACGGATGGCACGTCGCGAGCGTTGCAAGGCGAAGAGACCGGAGGTGAGAAGAGTCCCAAGTACGGCAGGAAGAAGGAGCGCACAGCCAATCGCGTCGCGTTGAGGCGGTCAGGTGACCGTTCGTACCGCGTCTCGTTGACGAGCATTCTCACCTGCGACTCCGCATCACTTGCGCAGTGAAGGCATTTCACCACACCGCTTGCGTACAGACCTGACATTGCCTGCATGGCCGCTCGCTCAATGAGTAACGTGGGCGGCGTGGAAGATGGCAAACGCGGCGGCCCGCAATTGATAAAGCTAAGCTGAAGATAGAGCGTGACCTGCACAGTCACTCCACGCGCGGTATCAGCCGCTAAGCTCATCTTGCTTGGAATAGTGCTTGCGTTTCTCCCAGGAGGGCTTTCGACGACTTGCTGCGACCAGCCATGCTCGGCCCAGCCTTTGCTCTGGCTGCCCCCCTTCTTGGCTCTCTGGCGTCGGCCGCGGCGACAGGCGTGGCAGCGGAGTCGCTGGACACCCTGGCGCGGCGATGCCAGTTCACTCTGGGCAACCGGCGCTTCGATTTGTGTCCGGTTTTCGAGGGAAAGGACGAAGGCTGGATCCTAGGATTCGAGCAGTCTACACCACCCACAGTGACGAAGCGCGAGTACAGGATCTCGTTCGCGGGTCCGCTCAAGTCGACGAAATGGTCGCCTCGTGATGAACAGGTACGTCAGATGTCATGCCTCGGCAAGAAACAACATGCCATCTTCGAAGGCGCATTCGGAGGCACCGTCCAGCCGTTGCTCTCGGATTGTTCAACACCTTGCTGGTGGTGGTTGGGACAAAGGTTGGCACTCGAGACAACGCGTATCGAGGACGAGATCGACAGGATCTCCAGATCGGTGATGCGATTCCCGACGCGATTCCCGGCGTCCACCTCCTCGGACCTCCACTCCGTCGAGCGCGCATTGCTATACATCTTGAGTCTACCGGGGGCCTTACTGACTTGATTGATAGTGCCCTGAAGGAACATGGATCTGTTCGATCAGTAGGTATACCGTTTAGCTAACTTATTGCAAGGTTGACTGCTGTCTCGTCTCCAGTCTCGAATATGCGCCCAAACCGCGAAAACGAGGAACCTCGAGTGTTGCAAGTTGTACCAGTCGCTGGCGACATATCATCATCATTCCCCGATGAGGGCGATGGTGGCGATGGGGCTGGTGGCGATGGGGGTGACGGCATTGCGGCCGAAAAGTACCAACCCGGACTGAATATCACCGCGAAGCTCGTACCAGCAGACGAAAACACGCGGCAGCGGCACGGTGAGCGATTCTCACATTGGTGCTTGGATCGGGTCATTCAATACACACTAGACGTTTTACACATTCACCTGCATGGGGGCTACTACGTTAACAAGCAGCAGAAGGCCGACTTCCAGTTCATCTGCGACCACAAAGCTGACGACGTACGCGTCTTCATCCTTCCTAACACACCCCGTCTCCCGCTCACACTCGCGATCGGTCGTAGCCCTCAAACCCGACTATCTCTTGGAACTGGGGTGGCACGCATGCGTTCGAATGGCGAACGAAACACGCATGTAGCCAGGACATGTCCGTGCCCGATAAGGATTCGTCGCCACCGAGCAGGACACATCCGGACGGGCCGCCCAATGACTCGGAGGACGATGCCGTGCCCGGCGACAGCACGATGCTCGACCCCGACTTCCTCTACGGCCACACTCGGCGGTCGATCATGACCATCCTCGCCTCGTCTGCGTACGTCTCTTCCCCCCCTGAGCCACCGTCGTCGCTGATCTCCTGGATAGCTTGTTCGTCTTCATCGCAACGTACTTATTACACCACCCTCCAGCGTGGCTGCGGCGGTTCGTCCTCTCATACATGAAGACGCACCCGTGGCTGATGCATTCGCGCGTCGGCGAGCGCGTGCTGATGCGTTGGGCGCGCGAAGATCTCATCTTCGACGCTGGCGAGGAGGACGTCATGGTCAACGGGCCAGTGTGGCCGGGTGTCCGCGCCGCCGCGGGCATCGACGAGGGCATTCCGCTCAAGCCCGCGCCGCGTCCTACACCGAACAACTACGGGAGTGCGTAGGATGGGAGGGGCAGTTACAGTAGTAGTGAGAGCCCGTACCCCATTCGTGCCCACGCCCGAAACTTCATGCTTATAATGCTTGGTTTGTTATGCTGAGATGCTGCACGCGTAGATTGTGCTGTGATACTAGCCCTTGTAGATTACCTCGTTGTACACTTGATTGTACTGTTAGCCCATGTTGTACATGCAGGATCCTTCAAGTCGACATATGGCAATCTCGACTTGGAGCACGATGGCAAGCAACGAGGGAAGGAACGACGAATAAGTAGACGCAGGCTTAACTACCATGTAGAGACTTAGTCAGCATTTCCCTTCCGGGGCACCTCGTATGAAGCCGCCACACCCCTACCGCGACCAGCCTCTCACTTTAAAGTGCTCCATGCACGACTCGACGTTCTCTTGCTTTTGACTCGCTTTTTGACGACCTCTGCCTACTTTTTTTATCAATTATCTTATAATGACCCAGTCTGTATCAGATTCTACGCTCTCGCCGACGCCCTTCAGTCCTTTCTCGTCGTACTCGGAGGTTAGCGGGGTAACATCCGATGGTGAGCATCCGTTTCTTCAATCTGGGTCGCACAAGGTCGCCAGTAGGCCGCGTGGGACGTCTCTGAACGTTTAAATACGGTCGAGATACCCATGAATCATTTGAAAAGTGTGGTGCCCGAGAGCTCGCGGGAAAACATAGGAATGCGGTGCATGCTCAGTACCCCGTCGAGGATGCGCCAAGCTCTCCGAATTCCTTTGTGTCTCTCAGCACGATGTCTAGCCACTTAAGGCATTAGGAGCTGACCAGGCATGTTTGCAATCATAGATGCACCTGATCTCGGTGCCTTCACGACCGTCTTCCGTGCACTAACGACCTTGCAACCACGGAACGCACCTACACAACCCAACGATGTAAACACTGGAACATCTATATCGCCTCTCGCTTTCTCTCCCTCTGTAGATGACTCGGAAGTACCGTCAAGTTCCACTGCATGGTCTCACCACCCAGTCAATGACTATCTATCCTACTCTTCACCAGACAGTCCTCGTCGCGGCCGCTCGCCCTTGCTTTCTGACTCGGAGTCTACGGCATCTGACTTGGATCGGACGGATTTACTCCGGGCGGAGGCAGAAGTGGCAGAACTCATCGGCCAGCCATCCCTTGGAGATCTAGACGAGGCGCTCGGCTTCTTGGCTGCTGAGCGCGCCCGGCTGCTCGCGCAGCGCGAGAAGGGGCTGAGGACGACTGGGAACACTAGTTCGACTACGACTACATCGGACATCATTTACCGACACGTTATTCAGCCGCGTCGGAGGCGGCGGCGCAGGAGGAACCGGTCGGAGGGTGTCTCGCGGGTGCGCGGGTCAGAGCGTGAGCTGGGACACTTGACTGAGACCACGACTACGGCGGGAGTGGAAGATGTGGGCGATGACGGCGGTGATGAGGCGTATGCGTCCTCTTCGTCTGTCGACAACACGTCCTCTCCCTCCGCTGCGATGCGGACGGCGACTGCGCCGGCTCGTTTCAAGCCAGAACGAGGACGGCGCACGATCGGGCAGACAACGTCGCAGAAGGCGCGGCTTGTTCACAGCAGGTCGACGCCAAACCTCATACCTCCTGTATCATTACCAATAGATGCGCGGGTGCTGCACCTACGGAACCTGGCGCACAAGCTGAGACTATTCTTCCCGAACGAGGCGGCTGCACTACGGGACGTGCTTGACCCCGAGACGACAAGCGGCATATCGGAAGAGGCGGGCTTCATCGACACGCGGGGCCCAGAGCCAGGCTCGCAAGACACGTTGATCCACGTCTTCATCGATCAGTGCGTGGTCCACCGTCCCCGCCGCTCTTTGCTGACCCTCGGACAGCTCTAACATCCTGATTGGATTTCTACAATACCTGCGGCGGCACCTGCACCACTTCGCACGCAGCCGAAGCAAGCATTTGTCGCACGCAGCGCTCGCGCTCATTCTGGAGCGCGGGCGGCCGATAACGCGGCGTGTGCTAGTGGCATCGTCACCTCTCTACCAGCCGGTCGATACGGCAGGGCAACTGGGCTATGAAGTCCGGGTATACGCACGCGTCCCCGATACGGGTGATGGTGCTGACCGCCAGCGCCACGCTCTTCAGCATGCGCAGAGCGATACCCAGGCGGCCGTGCGCGGCCGCGGACGTCGCCCGGGCGGACACACGCGGAGCCACTCACATAAGAGCTCGATCGGCGGCGGCACGTCGACCGAATCGGAGACAAACGGGAATGGGAATGGGAACGGAGCGGGGGCGTCTGCACGCGTGAGGTACCGCGAGCAAGGCGTTGACGAGCTGTTGCAACTCAAGCTCCATCAGGCTATCGCGCACGCCGACGAGGTACCTGCTGGCGCAACCATCGTGCTTGCCACGGGGGATGGAAACGTCGGACAGTTCAACGAGGAAGGATTCCTTGGATGCGTGCGAACGGCGCTGAAGAAAGGGTGGCGAGTGGAACTGTACGCTTGGGAAGGTGGATTGAGCAACGCATGGCTCCGCGAATTTGGGGATGGACAGTATAGCAGCAGGTTTGAGGTGCATACCCTGGACCGGTTTGCGGCGGACTTGTTGGAGGTATAGAATAGCATGCTACTTCCTGTGTTCAGTATTGTTATACCATATGGTGTACTTTATTGTAGCTATGTTGTAGTGTATGTGTATCATGGAGTGCATGTGAATATGTAAGCCTTCGACGGGTTAGCAGAGTAGGCGCTTCATTCGCTCACCGACGTACTTAGCTTCCGACCACCAACGTTTCACTGACCCTGTCCCAGCATCTTCGAGACACTCATGTCTCTGGAGGCTGCAGTTGAATCTCTATTTATCACGCGTCGAAGCTCCTTCCATCATGAACTACTCCCTCCAGAGGTCTGGGTGGTCATCATTGAACACTGCACCAGGGCCTCGCAGCGGACGTGCATGTCGCTTTCCAGGGCTTTCCACAGTCGGACCTTTCCCATCCTATTCTGCGAGATCATTCTTTGCTTCGGTGCCTGGGAAGCTTGGGTGGCCGATGAACAGCTGATGGACACGGCGGAGGACATCCAGCGCTACGACGAACTCGACGAGACGCGCTCTTCGAGGTCCTTCGACATCCTGCGCCGCATCACCCTTGACCCCTCGTTCGCAGGGGTGGTGAGGTCACTCGAGATTGAGGCGTACATGAAGGATGGATCCAAGGGGGTGTTTGAGAAATGTCAGTGCGACAGGCTGGATGTCGGGGCGTCCGAGGTCTCAGCACCGTGACGGCAATAGACTGAAAACCCGTCGTCCTAGGCTGCTTGATTGAAGCCATCCGCTGCCTACCCAATCTTGAGGGCTTCTTCTGGAACGGATGTAGCCCCTCTCCATCCCTGGGAGTACTAGATGCCCTCGCTGAGTCGTGTGCAAGGCTGCAGGAACTGGCATTCCCGTGAGTATCCTATCGCTGGTTTGTGTGGAAGTTTGCAGCGTTCATGGCGGTCTCAGGATTCTGTCATTTGTGACGCTTCCGTTTCACAAGATCAGGGGCCTCCGCTGGATAGCGTTTAATTGGACGATAGAAGATATTCTTGACCCTCTCTTGGACAACTACCAGGATGTGAAGATCAATGAGGAGACGTTCCCGAACCTCCGCGAATTACACCTATTCTTTACCACACCACCTAGCGTCAGGCTACTTGGCGGTCTTCTAAACCAGATCACGCATCTCAACCTGCTCTTCATACGTGACCTTGGCTGCCTCGAGGTCCTCCTGCAAAACCTGCCTCACGTGCAGTCACTCACGCTACAAACACTGCGAGAGAATCAAGAGGAACAACTCTTCATGGCATTCACGTATGCACCATTCAACCTCCCACGTTTGACCCAGCTCAAGATCTGCGGCGAGGAAAATGAGGACGCGCTGCTCTCAACGAACGTCACGCTGCTCGCGGAGGTCGTCCGTGGCATCCCAACTTTGCAATGCTTTGACTGTTCGTTCTGCATCGCAGCAGCGCATTTAGAACTGTTGTTCTCGGCGATCTTGTCTCTGAAACATCTTAGGGTGCTCGGCCTGCACATCGGGCATCTCACTAACCACGATACTGTCCGCGACGTTCTCCGCAAAGTGCCTTCGCAACTTGACGCCCTTGCCTTGATTGTGTCTGGCGGCGCTCTCAATGAATACGAGCTGGCTGAACTGGTACGTTGGTCCCTCTTCCTGCGCTTCATCGTCGCTCACATCACACTTAGTGGACTAGGTGTCAGCGTCTGAGATACCTCTATTTATGCGTGTGGAGCGACGATGACGTTACTGCGCAAGACCTGGCTCGCGCGGGGAAGTCGCTGCAGCTGGTCGGCCTGAAGAGTTCGTTCCACTACGTCGAGCGCGAGGGTGAAGATGTAAGGTTATCTGAGAAGTGGTCAGATCGAAAAGTTGAGTTCAGAGGGACGGATGACTTCGGCTGTGCGGAGTGGGAGTGGCTCATGAGAGAGAAAATTATTTGGTAACGTACGCTGTATGCAGATATGTGATGAAATCTGATGCTACTAGTGTACATCAATCATGAGGTTTTGACTTCTGCGCATGCGATGGATTCCTGGGCCTGTCTGCGCTGCCAAATCGGTCCCGGCCTCAGTTGCGCTAAAGTCCCTCACGTTCCAGAACTTGACAGCACAATCCGAGGTATGATTTCAGCTTTCGACGCATGCGACAGTGAGCCACCTCATCGACTACTTTTCTTTCCAGCAGTCCCCTATGTGGGGTAAGATAACGACGTTCCGATAAGCTGGAGACTTCAGCATACTAGCAATGCCTCTGTACGTCAATCAGCGAAGTGGCTTCCTGTCTTCAAAGCCTCAAGCCTCACTCCGTTTTGCACCTGCTGTATGCTTCAAAGTAGGATGATTTGGCCAAGCGGAGAGCCCGTCTGGCCAATCACAGAACGCGATGCAGTGAATGGGGCAAGCGTTAGAATTGGCTGTGCGTGCCCGTTTTCACTAGCTAGAACAAGAATCAGGACATGGTTGATATTATTATCAGCCGGCGCCATGGGGCCATCCGAGCGTCATTCCGGTTGCCTCTGAACAGCACTTCAGCTCCCATGCATTTCAATAGGGAGTGCACTAGATGCTCGCTCAAACAGGGCGAACATCGACTCATTGACTGAGATCCCATACATCGTTTGGAGACAGGTATAAATTGGTTCCCTACTGCTCTGCGTAGTACACTTCTAATGCGCGTACCTGAACAACTACCCTACAGACAGGAACAGATAAGAAGAGCTATGAGAACTGACCTTCAGCCTGGCGGTTCCGGGCCAAAGCAGTGACCCGGACCGATCTCTTCGCGGAATGCTTGGACGTCGATGTAGCCTCGTTCAGGATGCGCGTCCTGATCATTTTGCCCGGATATTCTCGATTAAATCTATCCAGAACGCAACCTCGGTGGGTAAACACGAGGACTCCACCGTCTACGCAATCCATGCGGAGGGCTTCCGCACGCGTGAGGGGTTCCCCAAAGTACTTTTCGCGGCAGGTAGGTCCGATGATGTGGGGAAACTGTCGGCGCGCGTGTTCAAGGTCGTGCATGGGATAACGGTATGGCAAGGGGACCTGTCAGAGCCAAGTCGGAATGGCCGCACGTACCGCTGGGCCTTGATTACAGCGAGCGCATGCTTTCCAGAATTCGGGTCCTCCAAGAGAGTGCGAAAGCCTTCGAGATAGTCTGGAGGTTGACGGACGTAAAACCGGACAGAATGAGATTCTTCCCTCGTGGCTGATGGTACAACAAAGCTTGTGTACTTACATACACCGGAGTGAAGAGACTGGGAGCGACACTTCAGAGAAGCAGGCCTGAATGTCGCTGAGCTTACTGCTTCTCCTTGAACATCGCGTCCACGAAGCTTCAGATGTTCTATGTCGGTGGTATTAGAAGTTATTTGCATCCCAGAGCAACGGAGAACGGATACGAATAAAATGTTCACGAGTGTGAGATGTCTCCTCGCTGATCTTCCGAGTCGTTCGCGCCAGCCATGATCGCCTTGTTCGCTTCCTCGTCTTCTTGACTGTCGCTACGCTCTGGCTCTTCGCAATCGAGTTCGAAGGGTGGGAACGTCTTCGTCTTGTCCAAGTCCTAGATTCTTCCTGTGCAAGTCCGAGTTGTGTAAGCATGGCTTTGGTTGACAGCCAATCCTAAAGTTTATGAGCAAAGCATCATGATCATGCCATGACTTGAGGTCTGGTTAGTAGTTCTCGTTGCAAGATTATGGTGTGGCCTCATTCCCCCCTCAGGGGCCAGGTTCGTCTGCCAGGCAGACGCGGTTGTTCGGATCTTCAAGTTGTCCATTCCTGCGTTTTTGCCAGCGTTCCTCCGCCGAAGCTTCTATATGTCAGTAGGTGGTGGATGTATAGTACGCTGACCTTGCAACTGCCAAAGGTCAAGGAATGTACTAATATATGTTGGACAATATTCGACTGACGGTATGATGAATAGACATTTCAGTACCCCGAGGTCCAGGGAGTTAAAGGTTTAGGACCATCAGTGCCTATTATGTTCTGCACGTCATTGAGTAGTAACGCTTCGGCTCTCATGCATTCCAAACCGGGAAGACTTGACTCGACCTAAGCAGACGCCAGCCCTGGTTAGGAAATCCGTAAGAAGCTAGTCAGCGGTACAATTATCTGGAAGAATACGCATATGTCATACATGGGCTCCCACAGCTTCTCTGTCACTCGGAGTGCACTTTGTAATGTGTATGTCGCCGCTCGCGGGATCTATGTGGGTCAAGTACGACATGTGCAACGTGGATGGACCACTTTCTTGCACATATTTATACGAGAGATTCAGCCATTCTATGGTCACGACACGTCGGATCGCATACAATGAGGGCTCCTGGCGAGAAAGTCTGGCTCATCACAGGTGCGAATTCGGGCATTGGATACGCGCTCGCACGGTACGTACTCTCCCAAGGAGACAAGGTAAGTCGAGCTCATGGCCAGTATGATTCGGACTTACTCGCGGCTCATAGGTCATTGCGACAGTCAGGTCGCTGTCCAAATTTCCGGAGAATCTCAAGAAGGCGGGAGGACGGCCGCTTCTTCTCGATCTCAGTGTGTCGGACGCAGACATTCGCAAAGCGGGCGAGGACGCACTCGAAATTCATGGACGAGTTGATGTCCTCGTCAACAATGCAGGCTGGGGAGTCGTGGCTCCAGTGGAAGAGCTTGAGTACGTCCGTCCGCTTCGCAGTACCCCAAATCAGAGGGTGACGGGCCTACCTCTAGTTTGGATGAAGTACGCGCAAGCTTCCAGACCATGGTCTTCGGTGCTGTCGCGCTCATTCAGTCGCTGTTGCCCCACTTCAGAGAGCGCAGAGTTGGCCACATCCTGAATGTCAGCTCTATCGGAGGATTCGCTGGCTTCGCCGGCTGGGGAGCGTACGGCGCGGCGAAGGGAGCACTCGACCTCTTTTCGGAATCCCTTAGTGCGGAGGTCGCACCGTTCAATATCCGCGTCTTGATCATCATGCCAGGCTACTTCTCGACAAACTTCTTCCAGTACGCCTCGTCGGTAGACAAGCACAAGGACTCCACTGTCTACACTCTTCCTTCGCAGGGATTCCGGACGCTCGAGGAAATTCCCAGGGGGCATGTCGCAGAAGGCCAGATCGGCGACGTCGAGAAACTGTCGGCGCGCGTGTTTGAGGTCGTGCATGGAACAGGGTTGGCGAAGGGTCTTGTGGATGACCAGGGTAAGCGGGAGTGGCTGCGCGTTCCGCTTGGACCCGATTGCGGCATGCGCATGCTTGAAAAGATTCAAGTGCTCAAAGAGAACGCGGAGGCCTTTGAGACAATCTGGCGTTCGACGGATGTTGAACCGGAGAGGCTGAAGTTCTTCCCTCGCGGTTGATCGACAAGAAAGCTATAGAGCTGTAGACTGTGGTCCACAAAAGGCTTCCTTGTAGTATGATCTTTAGGTCAAATATTGAGTCGAATCTAATTCGAACTAATGAGTTACCACAAGCAACGGACATGTAACTCCCCCGCCATGTAAGGTCAGTCTGGAGCACACCATTGTGACGACCATCCTACAGGACATCCATGCCACGTGATGATGTTCTTGTCTGGAAGATAGGACGCCTAGGCACATCTAACCAGAATACCTCAGGTGTATGTGCATGAGCAACAGACCAAGGGCCGTCCCTCGACGCCGGCCGACTATACACGCGGTGCAGTAGGAGCGACGGCCCGGGCCGGGGCCACTTTGTGTACTAGTCGATGTTGCATACGTACTCTAATCGAGAGTGGGGGGGTTCCAACGGCTGGTATGTGACCTTTAAATGCATCAGTTTCAGCAGAGACGATAGTGGCTAGTATGCGACCACAGCGGAGAAAGTCTGGATCGGACCTACCGTGACCAGGTGGTAGTAAGTACTGAAACTATTGGCGATCTGCGAGAGGCGAGGTACGAGCCGAACGCAGAGTTTAGTCTAAGTAAGGCAGTACGTGGCTTAGGCGCGCAACGCTTTCCCTCTTTGCGCGCCCACGTCCGAATTCCACGAAGCCCCCTAGAGCTTCAGTTCACCCTTCGGTCGTCTTTTCACTCTTTCATAGCTACTAGATCCAATCTTAGAATATCCTAGCTAAGCCCAAAATAATCTACGATGGTGAACCTACTAGTCGACCCCAACACGCTAGTGGCGCCGGACTTCACCCTCGCAACCTATGCGCGAAGGAGACAAACCTGGCGCGCGGCCGGCTTGACGG
Source organism: Daedalea quercina L-15889 (assembly GCA_001632345.1). Lineage (NCBI taxonomy): Eukaryota > Fungi > Basidiomycota > Agaricomycetes > Polyporales > Fomitopsidaceae > Fomitopsis > Fomitopsis quercina. Next base: position 82,950 of record KV429120.1, read on the forward strand.
AAGAGCAGGTCATAGCTGCTCTCACAGCTGAATGGGAAACCGAGAACGAGCACGATAAGCTCGTATGGGAAGAGCAAACCGCAGCAGAGGCGCAGGCAGCGCGGGATCAGGCGCTAGCCGCCGAGGAAGCAGCCAATCTCCGGAAAGAAGCTGCGAGGCTAGAGGCAGAGCAGTCACTAAAGGACGAGATGAAGAAGAACAAGGAGAAGTACGTCGCTATACCCGACCGTCCCATTCCCGCAGGAACACTAGTCATGGCCGCGCCATATGCCATACGACGCCTCGAAAAAGGTCAGTATCTTGAGCTCTATTATTACACGAACCAGGGACTTCGGGCCGCAGCGGCGGAAGTCTCTCAGGTCAATGATGAAGGGCTGACGCTGAGAGAGAATGGAGATGGCACCACCACCTGGGTACAGGCCGCCACGCTCCGAGCATCCAAGTCAGTCATTCCGGACCAAGAGCTCACCTGGGCCCAGCTCCGTGAAGCCGTAACCCGATTCATCCCCGCAATGCAGCGCGCCAGGTGGGCGCGGGATCGTGTGACAATGCTCACCAATTTCTGGGGAAATCTTGAGATACACCCTTACCAGCAGTCGATCGACCCAATCGACGTCAAGGCACTGATCGTGTACCAGGCTGAACAGAGAATGCGATGGCACCAGGCCATCAACAGCGACAGAGGTGCTTGGAATCTTTCCATCCCGTCGGAGGAAATCCTCAAAGAGACCCGAGACTGTGTCTATCGGGCGGACCGGCTCGCACAGGATGCAGAAACCACTGTAAGTAACCCTGCCTTCCTCACCAGGAACCAAGAGCTCACGCCTTTTCTCCACATCACATCCCCATGCCGATGACCTCTCACAAACCACTCGCGCCGCTGCCACATGCCACATGCCTCCTGCCCCATGCCCCTTGCCACATGCCCCGGCCACATGCCCCTTGCGCCGGCTCTGTCCCCTCATGCAGGCAAGGATAAACACTCTCCTGGCTGGCCACCAGAGCGCGTCTAGCCACGATGGCCCCCCAGTGGCAAAGGCTAACACCGCATCGGCAGATGGAGGGGCCGTCCGCACCAAGGCTCCAGGCTCCAGACGACCCGCTCCCACGCCATACCCGGATCGCAAGGCATCTTTTCCGGACGGCGCAGGCAACAGAGTATTCGCCGCCTGCGCCATATGTCTGGGGCGCCACCAACACCAAGTAGACTACTGCGATGCCAAGCGAACGTGGGACAATGCCCACGACACCATTGTCAAGCGCATCGACAGATCCCTGGTCATCACACAGGGCAGCCGCACAATATGTGCGGACTGGCAACGCGAAGGAGGCTGCCCCAGCCAGTCCCACGATGCCAAACACCTCTGCTCCGGGTGCGCGCAACCGACTCACGGAGCTCAGAAGTGCCCTCGCACGCAGCGTGCTTGAACCGCGCACGCCCTACCATGCAGATGCCTGGGAACATCTACTACGGGCCCATGGACTCACTGACCGGTACCCAAGTCTCGTCACCGGGCTGCGACATGGCTTCTGCTTTGATGCTCCAACCATCCATGCCACCCAAGCCCCACCGAACCGCCCGTCTGCAGACGAACACAGCACCATCTTCCGGGCACTCATTGAGCGCGAAACAGCCGCTAAGAGATACATTGGCCCATTCTCGCAGCGCGAGTTGGAACAGAGCCTGGGTGAGTTCCAATCATCCCCAATATCGATCATTCCCAAGCCTGCGAAACCAGGCCACTACCGAATCATCCAGAATTTCTCCTTCCCGCAGGCCCCCTCTGCTGCCCACCCGAACGCCTCCATCAACTCCTTCACAAACTCCGACAGCTATCCCTGCACGTGGGGTACCTTCACAACGATTGCCCTCCTCATTTGGGAGCTACCCCCTGGGTCGCAAGCTGCCATCCGTGATGTTGCAGAAGCCTACCAGACCGTCCCATTGCACCCGAGCCAGTGGCCAGCCTGCGTGGTCCGCGCAGGGCCCAACGAGCTCTATGCCGACATTTGTCTGGCGTTCGGTTTCTCCCCCTCAGGAGGTGGGTACGGCGGGATCGCCGACGCAGGAGCCGACCTGGTGCGTGCCCAAGGAATGGGTCCACTCGACAAGTGGGTCGATGACCACCTGTTCACATGGATCCCAATACGATACCTCAACGAAGTCAACAGCCGACAGGCACACCGCAATGCTGACCTGGCCACCCGAGGCCCACACCACACGGGAGGGCGCATCTGGTATGGAGGTGAGTGTTACGAAAATGGACTCATCGACCAGGCAGACGAGGACTGCGCTTTCCCACTGCACGACTTCTCCACCTCGTCCCCACGCAGTGCAACAGACGAAGGTTACACCTACAGCCTCGCAGACATCGATACACTGTCAGCAACACTCGGCATCCCATGGGAGAAGTCCAAGGACCGCGACTTCGCAGATTCACAGATTTTCGCAGGGCTGGAATGGAACCTCCGAACGCGCACAGTGGGCCTCCCCATGCAGAAGGTCCACAAATACCTGGCGGCCATCGAGGAGTGGCAGACACAAGCCAAATGCACGTACACGCTCCAGCAGGTGCAGGGACTCTACGGTAAGTTGCTACATTGCACCCTGGTTATACCACGAGGACGCGCATACCTTACCGGCCTGGAGGCCATGCTCCGGGTATGCAGTGACCGTCCTTTCGTACCACACCACCCCGTTCAGTCCATACGCGAAGACCTGGAATGGTGGACTGACACCCTACAGCAATCCAAGCTCCACCGTCCCATCCCCCACCCCGAGTGGCTCACAGACCTCGCCGCTTTCTCTGACGCAAGCTTGGGCATCGGCATCGCAATCACCGTGGGTGACCGCTGGCGTGCCTGGTGACTCATCCCCGGATGGTGCACCCTTGGAGGCATGCGGGACATCGGGTGGGCTGAGGCAGTCGGCTTCCAACTACTTGTCCTCAGCATCACCGGCACTCAGGGCGTGGACAGAAGCCTCCAGCTTCAAGGCGACAACACCGGAGTCGTCGAGGGCTGGCGCAACAAGCGCAGCCGAAACACCGCCGTCAACCTCGTATTCAGACAAATACTCGACCACCTACACCGCGCCGGCAACACCAACTGCATCCACGTCACCTATGTCGCTAGCGCTAGCAACCCCGCCGACGGACCCTCTCGCGGCGTATACCCGCCTGAGACTCTCCTCCTTCCTCCCATACCAACCCCTCCCGGCCTCAGCCAGTTTCTCATCGACACCACTGAGCCCCTCACACCCCTCGAGCTCCGACTCCACCGCAATGGCATGTACCCAGCGGCCGCAGCCAAATGCATTGACGCGTTACTGGACCACGCTTGGGCCGAGCAACAGCGAGAGGCCGATGACCTCCTCGAATGGCGGATTTGCAGCCACAGACACTGGGGTGAGTCAGACGGTAACGAGCCGTTTTGACGGCCTTGCGCCGCTCCCCTCGTCAGTATCCACTAGGTGAGGACGCCCCTATCCAAGGGCACTTGCACTGCGACCCTCAGAGCTGCGCCCGCACTGCCTGGCGCGTGACCGCCTGCAGGTGTGGAGGCCAGTCATGGCGAGGTCCACTCTGGACCAGGATGGACGCGAAGTCGGTAACATCGCTCAGCACGATCTTGAACGCATCCTCGAAACCATTGTCTCCGCTTATGCATCCGGCACGCGCGAATCATACAGCGCCGGTCTCCTCGCATACCACGTCTTCTGCGACACACGGGACGTCACAGAGGAACAACGCGTGCCGGCAAGTCACATACTCATCCTCACTTTCATAGCGAGCTGCACAGGTATATACAGCGGCGCCACGGCACGGAACTACATCGCTGGAGTTCACGCGTGGCACACGTTACATGGACTACGCTGGGCAATCGACGCAGATGAGCTCAAGTCACTTCTGAAAGGAGCCGACCGCCTCGCACCTCCCGCATCCAAGAGACCGAAGCGCCTTCCGGTGCTCGCCTCTTTCCTCGCAAACGCCAAGACACGGCTCGACCTAAATGAGCCACTCGACGCCGCAGTCTGGGCGTGCCTCACGACAGTATTCTACGCAGCAGCACGGTTAGGTGAGTTCACACAACACAGCCTGACCAGCTTCCAGCCGAACCTACATGTCAAACCGTCCGACGTGAGGCAGGACGAGGACAGGCATGGACATAGGGTAACGGTCATACACCTCCCCACCACCAAAGTCGCGCCGCTCGAAGGCGAAGACGTCTACTGGGCCGCACAGCCCGAGACGCCAGCGGACCCCGCGGAAGCACTTGCCAACCACATGCGAGTCAACCAACCGAACCCCAGCGGCCACCTCTTCACATGGAAGCACCCACAGGGTCCGCGAGCGCTGACGAAGCCCGCATTCCTCAAGCGCATGGATGCCATCGCAGCACAACTCGGCGAGGTGCCCATGAAGGGCCATGGGCTGCGCATAGGAGCCACCCTCGAGTATCTCCTGCGCGGAGCACCTTTCGACGTCGTAAAAGCCATCGGACGCTGGAGCGGCGAGAGCTTCAAGCTCTACCTGCGCAAACACGCCGTGATACTGGCACCCTACCTACAGCACTCACCGATACTCGACGAAATCACCCGCTACACCATGCCGCCTCTGACCTCGCGGCGCTGAGACATGCACGAGCAGCCCTAAGGCCAGGTGAGTCGACTTCCACCCGGGGATAGCGGACGAGCCGCGATGCGTCGCCACAACTTCTTCACCATAGGTATCGCAGCTCATCCTTTTCCCCAGGTCCCGGTGGTTCGTTTTGGGTCTGGCAGCCCGTAGGGCTGCGCCCCGCACTCGTTACTACAACCCCACACTTCGCACCTCTCCATTCGCGAAGATCGCGCAGTCGCTTTCATTTCATCACTAAAGCTTTGTCTAATGTTCAGTTATAGCACTACCCAGTCCACTAATAGTACTACCCCCCCCCCCCCTCAATCGACACAAGCACGTACGAAAATACCTAGACATACGTCCGAGTTGTCATATGGATACTCAACACGTTTGCCATAGATATCCGCTAGCCAATACTCGCACTACCACTAGTTCCTACTTTTAGCCGCTTAGGCCGTGTCATTGACTAGTTGCTGCTTGACCAAAGACTCGAAGCAAGGCCACAAAACCGAACTGAGAGTCAGTTACTTGATCGGGTATGTTATGCTTCGGAGACGCGCCGGGCCGGAAGGGAGAGCCCACCGCAAGCCCTTGTTCCAAACACTGTTCCTTGCCTCATCTTCATCGTGCTGCGCTTCCCCGCTGTACTGCATCTCGGCAACTAGTCTTCACATTATTACCATCTATTACCTAAGACAAAACCCGGAAGATGTACCCAGGCATATCGGTTGACATCAACATGCACCGGCTCGACGAAGGGTCGACAACCTACCAACATATGGACAAGTACATCAGCCTGAAGATATCCTGTCTCTCAAGCTATCGTATGGGCCATGATTTTATTAAAGAATTGAACGAAGCTTCAGCATCTCTGATCGAATGGCAAGTTCCAATGCTCATCGACCGCGCCAATATTGGTGACCCATATGCAATCCTTGAGACGGCCGTCAGGTGCGTTTATTGATTCTAGCTGGACGTTGAGAAGTATACATCTCAATCTTTGTCTTGGGTATCTGAGCGGATGTGGACACGCAAACAGAGTAGCGAAGGCGCGCTATTCGTCCTTGATGCGCTCATTGATTCTTCCTGCCGGCTCTCGTCCTAGACTGGCGGTCACATCGGATCTAGCGCGCTGAAAGCTCAGGCTCACTCCTGCGCCGCGAACGCACATTACATGAAGTCCATTGCGTCCCCGTCGGAACTTCAGGACATCCATGCCGACGAACGACGGGTTTCTCGCCCAGAGACCGTCCACTGGGCGTGGGTCAAACGCCTCTCGCATACTTCACGCTCGCCGCACACCACGCGAACGAAAGTGTCAAGCTTGGGCTTGTATCCCCAGCGGCTCTGGTAGTGGGCATGAAGATACGCCAGATTGGCGAGGTGCTAGGCGCAGACCTCGAGCAGCCCGTCAAGCATGGTAAGATGTTCTGCCCTCTTTGGCGCGCCATGTCGCGGCGTTACGAGGAGATATGCGCAGAAGAACACCGCCGGCAGGATAAAGTGGATAGAAACCCGGACCAGTAGTCTGCGCTGCTGAGGGATGTGGCATCCAAGGACAGAAGAAGGCCGCACTACAAGCTTGTGCTGGACGCTGCCCGCCAGACCTCAAGCCCCACTACTGTAGCCGAAACTGTCAGAGGAACGCACGTTCGTCGGGCTGTGTTGCTCTCTTTCTGTCTCACAATAGTCTCTAAACAGAGTTGGGCAAGACATAAGGCCATCTGCAAGCCCCATTCGGACGGGAAGGCTCCCAAAATCTCGGAAGAAGATAAGATAAAGGTGCCCCAACTCTTCGAAGTCGGAGAGTCAGAGGACGGCGATGTGCAGGACGAAGAAGAACTGATTGAAGAGATCAGCACTCCCGCGAGCGGCGGTCAAAGACGCATTGCCAATATCCCAGCATCTGGTGCTCCTGGAGGATCAATCCGAGTCAGTTCTAATTGTGAGGTCGTCGAACCTCAGAGAGGCGCGCCGGGGCGCCCGTCGAGCTCCGGGGACGCACGACGCGTCCGGGGAAGGGCGATCCCCTTCAACGAGGGGAGACGTGCCGAACGAGGTGAGGGGTCGTCAGCGATGACGAGTCCGGTCGACAGGAGGGTCCTGGGGCCGGATGAGGAGGCGGGGAAAAGGACGACGCGTCCCGAGGGGAGGCTGTCGCCGAGCAGGTTAGCCGAAGCGACCTGGGGAAAGGAACGTACCTCCGTCCTCTGTCCAGGGTAGCTCGAGGCTAGCCTGAGGAGGGAGAGCGCGAACGCGGAAACGAGCGAGACGAGACGAGACGGAAACGAGATGACTAGATAGAATGCTATTCGAGGACCTTTCGTCCGAGCGATACGTGCTGGCTTATGTAATCTACTCCGGCGCCTCTCTACGACGATACTCTACGGTGCACGAAAGCGTGGGGCTCGCGGCCTATCTCCTCTCTGTGGGCCTCCACGAACACCTCCGTGAGGTACCCTTCCAGGGCCCTAACACTAATACTATGGATCCTGAATTCATGCGGGCGTTCAGAGATGCTATGTCGAAGATAATAGAGTGAGTCTAGAGGTGCCATCAGTCGTGATTTATACAATGTCTTTGTTTCGGTACTCATCTGCCCGTCTGTCTATCTTGCGTATCAATTCCTTTTCACCGCTCCGTGGTATGGCAGTATCTAGTACTCATCAGTCGTGAATCGCAACGCCAGCCTGGCAATATCAGACTCCTTGGTTCAGATTGCGAACACAATACACTACATATCACTATGTCGACTTGGATAATTGGGAAGCTAGGCGGTTAAGTTGCTCTCGATACGACTACTTTCTTTGTTCTCATTGGCCAGGATTGGCCTGTGTCAGTGGCTGAATTTTGACGCGAAGATTGTTTGCGCTTGTTAGGATCTAAAGCTATAGGCTTCGACGCCCATCGCACAGTCGTCGGTACGTCTGGGTCGAGTCTCTACTATCTGCACCACACTCGGTTCGAAGGCAGATGAAGATAGGCGTCTCGCGAACTGGGAATATTCCTCCAGAGATATGGCAAATGGTTCTCGGATCTCTTCCGAGGCATGCAGCGCGGGAATGCCTTTTTGTCTCTAAGCTCTTTCACGATCTCGCCGCCCGCCTGCTTTTTTCAACACTTCGCATCCGGCTCGGGTCCTGGCAGGTCCGACTGGGCTATGCAGATGAGCCGCCCGAGGAAGACAGCGGGCACACGTCGTGTGAACTCCTCCTCGGCGTCATTACCAATCCCGTCTTTGCGTCGTACGTGAAGTATCTGCAAATACTTGCATCTGCGGGTAATGACGCTACCTTTGAACTTTGTATGTTTCCTCTCGCTGACTTTTGCATGCAAAAATGGCTCAGTTCGTCTGTGAACAATAGGCTGTCTGGCAAGAGCAGTGCGCTGCTTGCACAATCTACATGAGCTTGAATGGCAGACCTCTTTCTCTGATATGCTCCCGACGTCCGAATTCATTGGGTACGTAATCTCGTCCTGCGAATCCCTTAGGGTTGTCACGTTGCCGTAAGCTTTGCTGTCCCTCCACTTTAGAATATCATTAATCGATTCATAGGATTCAGACCCTGACCCTGGCCGAATCCCAAGGTCTCGGACAGCTACCTATAACACGCATATCCGTGTATCCTTCGTGGGACGACACTCCGGAAGAATATACCCGTCACAGGGCAGCTTTGGCATCACTGCTGAGTTCGTTTCGAGGGTCGCTCACTCAGTTTGCGGCGCCGAGCCAGGCCATTTGGGAATGTCCTATACGCATCTTGCGGGATCTGACCCACCTGGTGGTCGATATGGCCAAGAATCTTATGAACATCGCACTTCTCTTCCATCACTGCACGCGACTCGAGTCACTGCATATAGCCGCTGAGGACTACGAAGACTCAACAGAATGGTTCGCCTTACTTGGAGAGAATGCCGCTGGGCTGCCCAACCTGACGCACTTCAAGCTTCACGGACCACACCCGACGATCACGGCGCTCAAGCAGTTGGCCCGTTTCGTCGGGTCGAAGAAGAAACTGCGGTGCCTCGACTATAGCGACCTGAGCAGTGGCGTTCCGGACTTGTGGCCTCTCATTTCCGTGCTTCGGTCACTACCGGCGCTGGAGATCCTCGGTCTAGACCTGCTGTACGAAAGTCTAACATCCGAGGCATTCCTGGACCTGAAACGCGCAATCCCGCAAAGCGTAACTGCACTGCGTCTATATATTGAGTATGACTTCATGGAGCTACCGGACGCCTGCTCTCTGGTATGTCGCACTTACAGATTTCTCTCGGAGGATGCTCACGGACGACGTCTTCTCCAGTGGGCAGACCTCCCGAAACTCGCCTTCGCTCACATAAGGGATGAGTTGACTCTGCCCATCATAGATATGCATGATGTTGCTGTCGCCGCCAAGTCTCTGAAACTCATAGGCAACCGATCCGACTTTCATGAGGTAAACCGTACGGGTGACGAGGTCAAGTTAGGTCGCCCTTGGTCCGACACAAAGGTACAATTCCGAACGAGTGCAGATTTCGGGTGCGAGGACTGGGATTGGCTCATGGCCGGACACACGTTGTTCCATGAGCTCAGTTACCTTCTGATGTAGAGTTACAGCGGACCATGCCACTACGCCTTTGGCTGCTAAGCGGTACGGGTTAGTTTGTACTTGCAATCCATCCCAGCGGGTCCCGTTTCAAGCCTTCACGAGATGCAACTAATGCATAGCGAGTCCACTTTTGAACGGTAGGCAAGAAATTGATCACGAGATGTGCACCGAGTCACTCAACATACGTGTCGCTGCGCCAGTGGCAGAGCACAGGGATGCATATATTTTACAATACCTTACAACGCTCCTTCGTCTTGCACGACATCCTCACGGCAAGATCACGGCACGGAAGCGCGCCGAGCTCCGGTGGTCGTACGCCTCCTGCGCCTTGTCGAGCGGGAACCTCGTCACCATCGTCTTGATCCCGTGCGCCTTCGCGAACCTGACACAGTCCTCGCTGTCCGCGGCGGTGCCGGACGGCCACCCGCGGATCGACGCGCGCTTCTGGATCAGCGCGACTGCACTCGAGGTCAGCACCGCTGCCACAAAGAGAATCCGGGAGGGAACGCACTGAGGGGGAGGGACGTCTCCTCGGTGAGCGCGAGGATGAGGAGCTCGCCGTTGACGGCAAGCGCGGGGATGAGCCCGCGGATGACCTCCGGGTTCGGCGCAGTGCACATGATGAGGCTCGCGCCGCCGAGCTGCAGGAGCGCCTCCGACTGGTTGACCTTCGACCCATCAAGGTAGATCTCGGCGCCGAGCTCGCGCGCGAGCTCCGCCTTGGCGGGCGAGGACGAGAGCGCGACGACGCGGAAACCCATCTTGTTCGCGAACTGGATGCCGAGGTGGCCGAGGCCGCTGTGGGGCGGGACTCAGTCGGCGATATGCGGGTAGCGTGAGTGGGGGGAGACGCACCCGATGCCCTGGACGGCGACGTACTGCGGGGGCTTGCAGGACATGTTGCGGAGCGAGTTGAACGTCGTCACGCCGGCGCACATGAGTGGGGCGACCTCGGCGGGGTCCATGCCATCCGGAAGGGCGACGACCGCCTCAGTGCGCAGGGTCGCATACTCGGCGTACCCGCCGTGGCGGGAGATACCTGCACTCCGCATATCAGACCGGGCGCCTGCAGTGCAAGGAGGCCTGCCCACCGTTGATGGCCTCGTTCGCACAGGTGATGTAGTCGCCGGCACTGCAGCGGTCACAGCTGTAGCAGTGGCCACCGTGCCAGCCGCCGCCGACACGTTGGCCGATCTTCCACTTCTTCTCGGTCGGCGGAATGGCAACGACGTCGCCGACGATCTCGTGTCCGGGAACGATAGGGAACTTAGCCCCAGGGAGAAGGCCGTACTTCGCGGCTTCGTCACTACGGGAAGGTGCAGGTCAGCATGGAATCGTCCCCAGTTAGAATGAACAACAGCATATGAACAGGGGGCAGCGCTCAATGCCAACCCGCTGGAGGACAAAGGACCATGGGCGATGGTCGCCAAGAGCCTCGGCCATGCACGAGAAGCTTACAGCGATTCCATTCAGAATTGATAGGTTTTGCGTAATGACAAATGCCCCGCGTGACGGATAGATACGCAGTGCATCCTAGGACGTCCAGTAAACTGCTTCACCTAGGATCAGGCGCTAACATCTACTGGCTCATGGACCGCCGTAAGAGAACCCGGGGTATTGTGGATTAGATGGAAAGCCGAGACTGCAGGCATTTGCACCCGAGATCTATCAGTCCATAACCCGCGATAAAGAAGTGAGTAGCCCAGGTCATGGGACTCCTGTGTAGGAGAGAGAGCACATGTGCCCTATCCTTTGTCCCATCCCTAGCCGCTATAACTCAGATGGCAAAACCGAGGCTGTCTACTGAGGGCGTGCAAACGGAGAGTGGGAGTTCGCTCCGAAAGAACTATTGAGGAAGAGACGCATAAGATGCGGCTACTTCTGCGGTCCAGAACTGAATGAGGAAGCACCACGGGCTCGGGTCAAATTGGGTAGAGAAGCGCGGGCAATCGCCGGCTAATTGCAGGAGCAAATCCGCAGACGTATCCCGCTCTTCGCCCCGTCTACAAAACACCCAGGCGACGGTGCAAAATCCTTCTCGATCTGGTAATGTGAAGGCGGTCAAAGGTCTACGGCCACTCGCAGCCTGCGCATATAGCAGCCAAGGCACATGCTGCCTGAACAAGATGTCGCAGACGCGTCTCATATGGGGGTCACCGCGCATATAACCGCGACCCGCAGATCTAGCAGGCTAGCAAGTGAATTCGGCATGCGCAGCCTTACGCAGATACCGTAGCCTGAGACGCGTTTTTCGCAGATGACCGCGCATATAGCCACACGGGTTAAGTATGCAAAGAAATTCCCAAGCGCCCCGATACAAGCGACACTCACCTAGCGCAGACACCGCAGGCAATGACTTTGACGACGACCTCGCCGGGCTCGGGATCGTGCCAGTCGAAGGTGATGGGAGTGAGATTGCCGCCCTTCTCGGTGAAGGCCAACGCCTTGTAGCTCTTCGGGTGGGCCATGTAGTGCGGTGCCTCGGTGGTGGTTCAAGAGAGACAGCGGATGGGAGAGGTGACGGAAGCAGGGCAGAACCTTCCGGCAGAATTTATACATTCCTGAGAACGGACCCGTGCGGGAAATATGCGCAAAGTCGCTTGGTAAGTGGATGCCCGGGGACACGAATGACGCACCACTTCCCCTAGTATGGAAAGAGAGATCGAGGTTAAGATCTGCAACTTTTCCTCGATCGAAGCCGGCCAGGTGATCACACTTGTCAAATGTGTACGGATAGCACCTTCTGGCAACGTACCTTATCCGCATTCGTCATTGCGACGAAAACTCGAGATGAAATGTCTATGTAAGGTGCCTTGGCTAGACACTAGACCCCGTTGCAGACCCAAAAAAGCCGGCGAGCATCGCTAGACACTAGATAAAATCATGTGCGTCGCTGCGGTACTAGTAGTAGTACGTACCAGATACACAGCTGGAGGTCGTCACGTTCGGCCCGCCTAACACATTTCTCTTCCCGGTTTCACGCTGCTCTCCAACTCAATTCCTGACCACTATTGCCACCTGTCCCACCGATTGAAACTCGGTGCTGGACACAATCGGCCGCTGGCCCACTTCGCGCTCCGAGCAGATGTGTACGCGCGTCGCGCAAATATGCCTGAATAGCCGGCATGTTCCAGCGGCGAGCTCAAACAAAGCTGAAGTCAGAAGTACGGAGGACGGTGGGGCGGCCGTGACGTCGACGCGGCAGGCACAAGCAGGCACTCGGACTTACAGTATATACTCGGGCGCATCGCCCGCATCCTTCCGTTGAGTATCGGAGCCCTAACCTTATATAGACATTGATCTGCCAGATTGAGAGCGAGGTACTTACAACACAGAGAATGCTCCTGTCTTCACCCGCATCGTTACATGCTTTAGGGTTCGTAGGCCGTGGTATATAATCTGCTGAGCCTAGAATGCCCCCAGGATATTCCACTGGCAGGGACATATGAGTGTAGTTGTCCGGGCGATCGCCATTATGGCACGGAATTACCGAAATTCCGACCACATCCTAGTAGTAGTAAGCGGGATAGTCTGTCAGTCAGCCTTTCGACCTTGCAAACCACATACGTACGAAGAGGTGTAGATCTTGACTATCACTCATGATAAAAATGAACCCTTCTTCCATGTTGACGCTGCATTAATTGTTTTCCCAGTATGAATATCGCCGCAATCGCCTCAGAGTCGCTCTTGTCGCAGGTCTGAGGCGAAAATACCCAACTGCCGTGACTAAAGTCACATCTACACTTTGAACAAGTGACATCGACGAGCGTGAAAAGGCGTAAGCATAGATGTTGATCCAAGGACATCATGATGCCGCGGTCGCTTCTCATAGAAATGGTACGTTCCCATCGGAGACAACGCCGGCAGCGCTCTCGCAGATCGTTTTTGAAGATGGTCAGGGAAGGCACGTACATCGCCAATTGACGGCCCAGGCGACATCGATCGAAGCGAAGCTTCGCGGGGTTCCCCGGGTAGGATGAGTATGTAGCAGGGTCTGAGGCCCACGTGTGCCAGTTCGAATGGTAGCTAGAGCCACGAGGGAGTAGGGGAAAGAAGGGATGAGGATACGGCAGAGTCGGTTGCAAATCATAGCCGGCGTTGAGAACGATCAGGAAACCACATTCAACGCACGCCGCAGGCAGGGCAATCAGACGATCTATGCGCACCGCTTCATCATGGTCTGCCGTGGAAGCTGCACTAACGCGCAGTGTCAGGCGGGATAAGTAGGATATCTACGCAGATCCAAGAGCAACAGAGGACATGAGAGTCCTTATAGAGCCCCGAGGCCACATACCTGCCGACACGAGAGATAGCTATTATAATCTGCAAGCAGAGCAACAACTTAATTACGCACCATAGTCACAAAGTCCTCCTGCCTAACGTCTCCCAAGCGAGCAATGTTGGCCACGAGCAGCCATTTTCGTCTGCCTCCGAACCTCGAACAGAGATGCTCCGTAAAGGCGCTCTCGCATAATAGATGCCAGTTCAGGCCCCGAGGCGATGTCGGAACTTAGTAGGGATGAGTAAGCTAGGGTATTATTCGATTCTTCCATAGGGGATATCGATGGAATAGACAAAGCTAGTTGGGTCTGGCCACGGCCAGTCTTCCCCGTATACCAGGCGTCAGACTACAGAGTCTGACGCGTCTCCCTCTTTCAGACCCAACTTATCATAAAGTAATCTTGTACCGGCCTTCGATGTGGGAGGCGGATACATATCAAGATGAACCCGTTGTCTGCCGGGGACTGGCACAAGTTGTGCCACCGCGTTGATGTTGACCCCAATTACGCTCCAATATACCTGTAGATAAATCCGATACTAGTCCCAACGGAGCCTCAGTGGCGGGCGAGCAGGCCGGGACCAAAGAGGTAGAGAAAAGGCTGTGTGGCCGGCCGGCCGTGGACCGTCCTGAAGTCGACAGCCGCTCTGGTAGCAGCCAGTCCGAGACGACTTTTATATACACACTGGCATTTGGTCGACCACTCCGCGCTATACACGGCGAACTGTTGGACGAGCTCAGCCTTTCATCAATCATGCGAAGTAGGGAGAATTCACTGCGCACCCGACTGGGGTAGCCACTCCGGTAGCCACCCTACAGCAACGAAGCCGCATTTGTCGACCCCGAAGACTGCGGAAGGGAAAAGTAGGCGGAGAGGACATACATGAAATCCTCGTCCGGGATCGTCGGCGACTCGTCGAACCGCGCTATCGACTCGCGCGTGAGCGGGATCCGCTTCCGTATCGAGCCCGGGTGCATCATCGTCCTACAAACGAGACGCGTGGCAGAGGAGCCGCAGGGGTCAGCTCACGACTCGCGGGAATGGCCGGGCGGAGGACACTCACAGATGCTTGATGAGGCCGTCCCTGCTCATCGCCTTCTGCCGGTGGCACAGCGGGCACTGCCAGATGAAGCCACGCACGGCGGTGCGTTCGCCCGGGCGGAGCTTCGCCCGACGCGTGCACGGCTGCGGTTCCCAGGACGCGCCGTGAAAGTGAAGGTGTGTGGATGCGGCGATGTCCGCGGGCGAAGGCGACTGCGTGTTAGTCCGGTCGGACACACCTGCAGAGCAGGGCCCGTCGGGCCCGAGAATAGGTGGTGCGCGTGGCTCAGAGTCTAGAGCAATGGACTTGGATTCTACATGTGTAGTGTCGTGGTCGATGCTCGGTGATGTATGCGGAGATGGCGAGGATGCAGTGGAATCAGGAGTAGCAACGACCTCAGCTGGCGGTAGTTCGAACGATATAGCATGCGCTGGCTTCTCTGATGGAGAAATTTGCTGCTCTGGTGGAGATGACTCAGCGGCCGACGCGCTCGAGGTGGCAAAGTCATCACTCGCAGACTTTCGGTGGTCTGCGTTTTCGAGGGGCGCGCCTACACCCTGTGGTGCTGAACTCGTCACCAGGGACGTCGTTATTGGATTTGTTTCGCAAGCTTCGTCCATCGAGTCATCGTCGGACTCATCCTCCGCGTCCGCTACGGTGTGCCAGCTTGCCGGGATGAGCCGTCCAGTAGGTTCAGCTCCCGGACTAGCACACTGTAAGCATTCAGCGAGAAAAACATTCCATGCCACCTAATGACTTACATTGTGGTTTCCTTGCCACATTCGTCGTCTCCGTTGCAGGTCGGAGGCATCGCGTACCAGGGAGCTCGCGGCTTCCAGGACACCCACGAACGTCCGACCGATTCAGATGTCAGCACGCGACCCGCAGTGAAGCCGGACTCTTCTTGGCCATCTGCATTGCTGAGATTTGGTATCGACGCGTGGAGTCGCGCTCGTTTGCACGGAAACGCGAAGCACGATGGAGTTTCCTCCGACAGTGACAGTGACATGCGCTTCATAACGAGACAACGCGTCGGGAAGCTCGAATGGATGTGAAGCTCTACCCTAGAGTGTAGCTGTAAAGCAAACAGAAGCACGACGCGAGCGGGGATGATGATGATGGTCAGGCAGCCGTTGGTACAGGAAACGCCAAGTGGTATTGAAATAATACAAATTCTGACAGCCACCGACGCGGTATGATGCGATCACATGATCGATGAGCGGTTCGTATTCGGTGTCGAGACTCGAGACGCGTCTCGGTCACAGCTTGAAGACTAAGTTCGATAAAATCTTTCGCGAGAAATACATGACGTCCAAAAGTTCCGAGATTCTACGATGATCCACGAGACAACTCCTCCAGCAATGCATATGAGTGTCCTCGCATCAACCACTCCCAGTCCTCGCAGCCAAAGTCATCAACGGATCGGAACATGGCCTTGGTATGGGACCACGGCGGGCTTAATACGGGATCCTGGTTCGTTCGAAAAACCTCGCAAAGGTTTTCGCGATGCGCCACAAACTGCAAAGATCTGGCCGGGGCAACGAGGTCGCATGTCTTTGCGATCGGGTCACCTTCGTCGTCGTTTATACTCAGGAAAGCCAAATCTGGAAGACATTCCCACTGAGACAGACCAGGGATGAGCGTTTCTATCGTTGAAGAGATGGCGTTATAGAAGAACGTACCATTTCGGTCCACGAGCGGCCCTCCGGCAACGGTTGTTGATGGAAGCCATAGACGAGACAAAGGCGTAGCGCCGTCACTCTCTTCGGAACCGAGTGCTTGAAATGCGCGAAGTCGTCTAGGATTTCGTTCATTCTGAGATCAATGCCTAGCACCTCCAATTCTGACAAGGACGGGAGGACTGATAAGAGAGGCGATAAATCCATGTTGGTAAAACACTGGTCATTCCAGTCTAGACACCGCAAGTTCTTTTTCAGCCCAATAAAGCGCAGCAGCCCTTCTAAGCACTCCGCTGGTGGGGTAAAACGGAGCTTGAGATGTGTTAGGTTAGGAAGCGCGGTGGGATTTTCGGCTAGAGTGGCAGACGCCTCGTTGGCTTTCGAAATCGCGTCCCGGAAGCTGATATGCAGCGACTTGAGTTGAGCACAGTGTTCAACGACGTGAGCAAGGTCTCCGGCGCCATGAATTTCCAGATGTGATAAATTGCTGAGGATATGTGCAGGGCAGTCCCAAACCGCGGTACCTGGAATACTGAGTTGAACCAGAGCACCGGAGTGCGCCTCCAGGAGTGCTACGAAAGGCCTTCGGTGGGGCCCGTATATGTGTCCGACCATTCTTGAATGCCACAAGGTGTCTTGCGGCAAAGCATGTATGTTGAGAGAGTGTGCTGAGACGTTTTTCAGAGCAGAGAGGGCATCCGCACATTGAAGCCTAAGAATTTATGAGTCCAAGTTTATCTGCGCGGGTCCCAGTTGACTCACGGCAATGCGTATTCACGAAGACGGATGCAAGATGAGGTCAGTGTCTCCAGAAGTGCAGTATCGGGGATCATGCACAGTTTGTGTGTGGTGTACCACCTGAAGGTATGTAAATTGCGTAAAGCGTTGACTGCTTTCGTCAGAAGGCCTAGTATTGACGTCAGCTGATCTCACTGACAAGGGAGGCTGAAGAATCAGCCATAAAATACATCACTTACATAGTTCAAGTGCTCTATCACCGCCCGAAAAAGCTAACACGTGGAGGTGCTTGATGTAGGATGCGAAGACGTGGTCGGTTATGATACGTAGCAGTATACAACATGTCCTGCGTTCGCTACTTCCTCCGGGAGGCTTTTCGATCAAGCCGTAGCCAGCCTTCCAGCATCCGAACTCAATACGGACCGTTGCAAAGAGCAAAGGGGCAGCAAGGTCGTGGAAAAAGTGGGAGACAGACAGGCATTTTCGCGCTGCAACGCACGGGAGATAGCCGAACACTATCTGCCAGACTTCCGTCGGGAGCAGCACAGACCATGCTGCCGCCATTTACCACTATCGTTCAGTGTGCTTGAATAGAAACACAAATGCGTTACCGCAACGTCAATGTCGATTAGAGTAAGGATCTCATACCGGTATCCTCGCACTACACGGCACTCCGTTGGATGTAGAACAGGCCTCTGCTGAAGCACTCAATACTATTCAGGTCAGAAACATGGACTTTCTTACCGAGTGACCGAAACGACGGTGCCACGACGTCGACGCCTGTCGACGCAGCCAACTTGAACCAACTTGAATGGAACCGTCCGCGTCAGTGGCCATGCTTTGTGACGTCACACGTGCGTGACTGTACCACGCCGTCGATCTCCACCACTACTTATAGCGCATCATCCTCATGCTGAAACGATGTGGTGAAGTTTGCGGTAGCTCGTTCGTGGCTCTCGCGCATCTCTTTTCCACACTGTTCGGATTACGATAGAATCTGAATCGGCGGAGATCTATGATTGCGGTCGTATTTATACATTTTACATGCTTCTGTTACCCAACTGCTCGTCCCAAAGGATTCCCAACCAACCCGCGCTCAGGCCGAGAGCTTCTGACGAAGGAGGCTCTTGAGCGTCTCACCGTCCTCGGCGAACTTCCTGATTCCCTCGTGAAGCTTGTCGAACGCCATCTGGTCTGCGAGGAGGGTCCAGCGGAACTCGGACTCGTTGTCGATGAACGTGACCTTCTCAAGAGGCTGGCCCTGTGCAGCCGCGTTCGCGTCGAGCTTCTTGGGGACGGGCGAAGTGTCGTTCTTGAGCTCCTCGAGGAGCTTGGGTGCGATGGTGAGGAAGTCGACACCAGCGAGAGCCTTGATCTCGCCGACGTTACGGAAGGACGCGCCCATGACAATGGTCTTGTAGTGGTGCTGCTTGTAGTAGTTGAAGATCTTCTTCACCGACTTGACACCTGGATCGTTGTCGCCAGAGTAGTCTTGACCCGGCTGGTTCTTGTTATGCCAGTCAAGGATCTGGGCACAAAGTCAGCGCGGAAGTAATCAAAGGTAAACGGGCGATGCATACACGGCCAACGAAAGGCGAGATGAGGGTGACACCGGCCTCAGCGCAGGCAACTGCCTGACCGAAACCGAAGAGGAGGGTGAGGTTGCAGTGGATGCCATCATCACGCTCGAGCTCGCGCGCGGCCTGAATACCCTCCCAGGTGGACGCGATCTTGATCAGGATGCGTTCACGCTTGATGCCGATCGACTCGTAGAGCGCGATGAGCTCCTTAGCCTTCTTCTTGGTGCCCTCCTTGTCGAAGGAGAGGCGGGCGTCGACCTCAGTCGACACACGGCCAGGGATGATCTTCAAGATCTCCTTGCCGAACTCGACGAGCTACACATGGTGTTAAACTGCACTTAAGTAAGGTGCAATGTACTTACCAGACGGTCCATCGCTGCGTTCGTCTGCGTCTCGAGATTATCGCCCTTCTCCTTGCCGTACTTCACGGCAGCGTCAATAAGACGGGCATACCCCGACTTGCCTGCCGCCTGGAGGATGAGCGAGGGGTTCGTCGTGGCATCCTGAGGCTTGTAGACGTCGATTGCTGCACATCGATGTCAGATCGTCGCATCGGTCGCCCACCAGATCTACTTACACTCGAAGTCACCCGAGTCAGAAACGACGACGGTGCCTGTTTGTTTGAGGTAGTCAAGAGATGTAGTCATGCTGGATGGTAGTGGTGGTGAGGATGAGAGCAATTGCGATACCGTAAAGGTCGTCGCACGTATATAAGTGATCTCATACCCAGTTCGGCTCGGTTCGGCCCGGACTTACTCCGGCTACGTCACTTCTTTCCCCCAACTCTCCAAACCTCTCTCCTCCCCGACCGTCTTTGCACATCTTCACGCCGGAACAATCGTCAACACTTACACCACAGCGAACGTCATTGGGACGTATGGCTTGCACAGCATCTGACGAGTAGCCGCCGCCCCTTACAGCGTGCTCGTCATGTCGGTCTTGTCATGCTGCCTAATCTCTGAGAGTTCACAAATCTGCACGTGCGGACCAGCTCGCGCTGGGAAATGCATACCCTTGCTAGACCCGAGTGTGGCCGTTTCAATGATACCTCCGCGCCAGACGCACCGGCAATGCTCCGAGTGGGTACATTTTATTTGTTATAGGAAAGGGAGCTAATACACCGCGAATGGAGCCTCCCAACGTTTTCACAGGCCGAAACCATGGTTGGAAAACGTCGCTACAGTGCGCATCCTACAAACGTGCTATAGACAGCTCAGGGGGGACAACGCTGCGCACTAGCCTCACCGTACATGTGCGTGTGTTTCCGTCGCACGATGCGCTCTGTGCCGTGATCGCCTCGATCGTCGCCAAAATCGGAACATTGTTGTGAGTGCAAGACACGACATGGGGCCTGCGGATCAGTCCAAGTTCCGCACAAGAGATATAGCGACAATCTAGGAGCCAGACGAAAACAACCCTTATCGGCGCTTGTAAATCTCCTTTGTGACGGCCAACTCGCATCAACCAAGTATCCACCCAAGGCCGACGAGCAGCCCAAGCCCGGATGTAATGTATCCTCAAAGGAACACTAAGGCATCGACTCTTGACGAAGTCGGGGGCACGACGAGCTTATGGAAGAGTCTAAGTCTATATTCCTGCGTCCCACATACGTGTGACCTGTAGAGACGTCGGATTACATAGGGCGGTGACGTGATAACTCAAGCAACGTTCAAGTATTGGCTCACCACGTTGACTAGTGTCCCAGTTGGCAATATGTAAGTATTTGAGCGCAATAGCCAGTGGAACGCCCCGCCGGTAACCGCGGTTCACTGAGACGATGTCGCGAGATTCTAGTTGCTGCTCGTCTCTGTCAGTGAGCGTGGTGTATCCTCCTGCTGAATTTGTGTACGGAGGTGGAACCACAGTAACGACGCGCATAAATCATCAAGGCAACAATCCGTCTACTGTCATCGGAGATTGACAGTTTCCTTGGGACTACCTAGGACTGCATGGGGCTTGTAACATGGGGAGGGTGCCACGACAATGCACAGTGCTAGCTCGTACTACAGGCGCAACATCAAGTACATGATAATGCATGCGAAATAATAGCTTACTACCTAATGTCAATCACCGTGAGGATTCCAATTATGTGGGCTTCGACCAAGGACTCAGTTCCCTGCTAATAAAAGAGCGTCAGAAGACGAGAACCATCGACGATTTTAGTCCACTTATCGGAGCGTCCGTCCGTCGTCAAACTCCAAATGTGGCAGTATATAGCGGTCTTTGTGCCTTCACGTCACGTCAAATATTCGTAGCTGTATTGCAACGCAATACGCCCAAAGCAAGACAAATCGGAGAAAGGACAGGCGACTGTACCTGCCCGCGAGTGGGTGTTTCTTGGGACGTTACGCCGTGTCCACGGCGATCAATGGTACGTGTAACATAGCCGTTGAGCGACGCCCTTGGCGGTAGGAAGATTGGGGGGTTTCTGTCACAGATCGCACAGGATTCAATGGCACCGCAGGCTCGCCGACTTACTACTTGCTTGACACAGTCAATTAAGATCCCACGCGATCTGTATACGGCAGTGGCGGATCAGTCACGCAATCCTATACTGGCAGTAGAGACATGCATCAAGTCATGATAGTACGTACCAAGGGTCGCTTGATGCATTACACAAAGCCCTATCAAAGAGCCCACACGGTACCTTTGATAGTCGATGGTATAGGAAGGGTGGTAATCAGTCGGCAAAAGGACTGTGTACGGTATGCGCGCGAGGCCAAAACAACTTCACGGTGCGCATGATGCAAAAATGATGCCGGGGTCGTTCCGCGCGCAAACATTTACAGCTTACAATGTTTCCTTTCACGTATTCAGTACATGGAAACAAGACGACAAATGTGAGGGATGACTCACGGAGATACCAAAGATACCGGCGCGAAGGTGAGGCAAATGTTACCTCACGCGCGGTGATATAGGTCCGGGCTTCACGTAGAATGAAGACAAACGGGATATTCCCTGGTTCGCTAATAGTGTCCATTTGTATCGGGCACAATGCCAATGCTAACCTCTGTCAGGTTGGCACTCCCGCGTCGACTTGCACTGGGGCATGTACGACACCGGAGGAATCCGCAAACCTCTCAATAGGACGCGGCTAGCAATAGGTGAATGTTCCTCGGAGTATCACTTTGTCAGGGCCGCTGACATTAGCGGCGCCGAGTCGCGGAACTCCGTGAAGAAACAGTTCTCGAGAGGACTGCGCACCGCAAGATCCTTGCCAGTGTTGCGGACGTATCGGCATATCCCAGCGATTAAACGGGAATCGTAACAGGAGAAAGCAATGGGAATCTGCCATCAGCACCTGGGTGCCCGATCATTACACTTCGACCTTCCCTACCGCGGCGCGGGAGGTTCGATATGGTCATTGTCGATCGTCAACATCGGCGCAATCTCCGGAGATAGAGGTCGTTACTCGCGTTGGCCTATCTAGCTCCCTAGTACAGCTCTTGTACCGCACAGCTTTGCGATAACACCGGAGCCGGCTTGCAGCGCGGTGCAGGCGGTAAGGAGGCCAGGGAGTAAAATGCCGGACCCGCGGATATTCTATACGACGGCAATTGCCTCAGCTGTTTCGTATGATGAGCCTCGAGGATGGGAACAACCACGGTGGTCGTAATCCGCAGCGAGCCACTGTGGGCAGGACCACGTACTTAGGAGCACACCTCTTCGGATGACACTGGGCGCGATCGCGATCAGCGCCCACTGCGTTCCTTCGCTGGCAACGCCGGGCTTCGCGTGACGCTCGGACACGCACCGTAATAGAAGCAATTGTACTTACTCCCGACAATTGAGCAGTAGTTCTTGTGGTGATGCGCAGGACGTCAATGCAGGGGTGATGCAACTGCTGCTAATAGCTCGCAGGCGGAAGATGCCGAGGTGGGCGCACTGCAACTCAAACGAGCTGAGTGAAACCCAGCAGATTGTTTAATAGTAGATTGTATGACAATTCAAGACTGTCGTCGTAGGAGGACAGATAGTCCACTGGGAGCTCAGTTGTGGAATAGCTTGAGCTGGCTCTGAGCGGAATAGAATTCGACTGATCTTTCGAGCTAGAGTCTCTTTCTCGGCAATGGTTTGAGATGATGATGAGCAGACAATTGCCCCCAACCTCCCCCGCGCGTATCACCACATCTATTATGGTGCCGAGGCCACGGCTTGTGTCTTCTGGTATGCCGAGTCAGTCATCATACGATGTTTTGACTCCACCCCATAATGGAAAATCATCTTATCAGCATTCATGGGGCATACATAAAGTGTTTATACACACTAGGGCCAAGTGTGGCTGTTCTTCATCGCCATTAACGCACAGCATGATTACGATGAACAGGCGGCCGGGGGCCCCAGAATTTCACCATGTTGTCCAGAGCAGGTATACATGGGTGTCACTTTCTGAAGTAGTTCAAATGACGAGACCTGAATCAGGCGAGAAAGACCTGGATGCGTTTGGGCAGATGGACTCGGGGACGTGAACGGCTGACGCCACACGCGAGCGGGATCTCAACCAAGATCTCGCCACCCGGATCTCGGACATCACCATGGTGGCTATGGCGCAGTGGCTCGATAAGGAAGCTTATCCTAGTTTTCTCGTCGTCCATACCCCTCGAGTCAAGGGCTCGAACGGAGCGCCATTACCCCCTAGGATTGAGGCTGTTCCGCATAGAGCTGCTAATTTCCGAAATGGTTAATACATGCGGCCGTATGACGCCGACTCCCTCTCAAAGTTTCAGCGTGTTATTCAGGTTTGTGTGCCTCGAGTGTAAGGCAGTCCTAGGAGTTCTTGGGAATGACTCCAACGCGGCCGGATGGTTGCGCTCCGGCACTCAATCGCAGCTGGAATCACCGGTGACTATTGAGTGCGCTGGCAACGCTGTTAGGCGATCCAGCGCTTGGTCGACGTGAACATCTCTCACCACCATCCCAGATGTAGCTCAGATGTGACTGCCCTGTTGCCGACGGTCATATATCAGGACAAATGGTCTGCGAGACTCTGCACAACTTTTCCTACCCCTTTACCTAATTCTCTAATTACCAGAGAGCACGCCGACCGCTCTCGTCTACGATGTCTCAGCCGCTCATTATCTTGTACGACGTTCCTGCAGCAATCCCTCAACCATGGGCCCCGAATATTTGGCGCATCCGGTCAGTAATCAGATCGATTAAATATTAAAAAAAATCAACTGTCTTCTAGCTTCATCCTCAATTATAAACACCTCAATTACCGCACTGTGTGGGTCGAGTTCTCCGACGTTGAGG
Source organism: Daedalea quercina L-15889 (assembly GCA_001632345.1). Taxonomy (NCBI): domain Eukaryota; kingdom Fungi; phylum Basidiomycota; class Agaricomycetes; order Polyporales; family Fomitopsidaceae; genus Fomitopsis; species Fomitopsis quercina. Next base: position 106,733 of record KV429120.1, read on the forward strand.
CCACGCTACGTGGCATACACGCACCGCCAACCGCTTCCAGGAGCGACGGAAGACCTATCTACTCACTCCCAACTATTGTCGACCCTATTCGCTCGAGATCCCATCCTACCATCCTGTCCAATGCCAACATAATCGCCGAGTATCTCGAAAGCACCTATCCGGCGAGGCCTATCTTCCCCGAGGGGTCTTGTGCAGTGCAGTCGCTGTTCGTGCACTACATCCAAGAAGTGTTCGCCAAGCCGCTCCTACCTATACTAGTTCCTTTGACCCATCAAGTACTCCCGGAGCGCAGCCAAGCTCATTTTCGTGGTCCTGGTTCGGCCGTCCAACTAACCGGTGCGCAGCGGGAACAGGCCTGGCGTGCAGTCCAGGAGCAGTTCGAATTCCTCGCAGGCATCCTCGACAAGAACAACGGTGCCGATGGTAACGGCATAGTCGTGATGGGTCACGATGTCAGCTACGCTGATTTTGCTCTGTGTTCTGTGTTGTAAGCTTCCTTTGCTGACTTCCTAGAATGACTGCGCTGACCTTGCTGTCGCAAAGGATCTGGATCGAGCGCGTGTCACCGCACGACGGCTGGGCCCGGGTCAGGCAGTGGAACAATAACAGATGGGTCCGGCTGTGGAACAAGTGCAAGGATTACATGGACGTTCTGTGATGACGAGACAACACACCGCGCCGCAGGCAGCGCTGCGGAATCTGTAGCGTTAACAGCGAGCAATCACCAACACTGTCACGGTAGACGTGCACCCAAACCAGCGGCTGTTAAATTATATAGACGCACCATAGCTCAATTGGAGCTCGCCGTTATTACCCGTAGATATACATAGATGCAACTAGAGTGTCATAATGCAAATTTTGCACATCTTGGTTGGAAACGACGTTGTTAAACCCACAGACGTGGCAGCACGCCCCTTCACTCGAGCTTACCAGTGAGTGCGCGGAGCGCTGGCGCCCAGGTTGAGTGTCGCCCGACTCTTCTCTTCCTGATGATCCGCCCACTGTCACATTAGTAAAGAGAGGCCGGATCTGACTAGGTAGCTAGCAGTCAATTGTACAAACCATTACCGTGCGTTGCTCGGTCTATACATATGCTAGTCACGACCGTCTCGCCTTGTGGCTGAACCGCACTCCTCTCACGCTTCCGCTCAGATCGCAGCCAATTCAAGAATGAACACTGCACAGGCACGTACGATGTGCTCCTCCGTCCGTCACTTGATATGACGTATAAGTTCGCCGTTGCCTTCCCGGCGGTTCGTCGCAGATTCGAGCCAAGCGGCTGCTCAGAGCTTAGCTCGAAGTAGATATCCATCCAGTATGTTTTGCGGGCGGCAGAAGATCACTGACAGAGTCTCTGAACCGCAGTGTATGAAATGAATGTACATCAAAGGGCATCGCGTCAAGGACCATCGGACTTCGGAGTAAGCTTCAATACTGCCAAATGAGACCGTTTGGAACTGTCATCTTGATCTTGTGGCTTCCTCGTTGTCATGTCAATACAACCTGCGCCCCTCCTTCAGTGATGTAACGGAATATCAGTTGTCCAACCTTAAATCTGATAAACGAAGTGTCTCACCTGCAACTATACCATATGCCTGGTTTGATACAAGCCCAGGAAATGCTGGAATTCCACGGCTACCATCTATTTGAACCATTCACAGGACTGGGTGAATATCAGTGTTCTCCACGCTACGCTTTGGAGAACGTATTGTTCCCCGATCGTGGCAGAACAACGGTACCGTGTCGGCGCCGACCGAGAGTTGTGTGGGAAGGAAGTCAACACTGCATGGGAATCAATACAGGCTTCATAACTGAGAAAGCATCAAGGATCCTCCGACGCTAGAAAGCTCCCCACTTCCTGCATGTATCTGTCGCGCTCCTCCCAGAAAGGCATATGGCTTGAATTCTCCAGCGTCAGCCACTTCACCTTTTTGATGCGCTCAAAAAACGGTCGTGTGGTGAAATCCTGTGCGAAGTCTGCCCTCCCGTTGATGACGAGGGTTGGAACGTTGATGTGGTGAAGTCGATCGATGATAGACCAACCTTGTAAATATGGGAACCTGATATTCCATTATTTAACCATAAATCAATCAGCTACGGGCCTGAAAGACTCACATGGCAGTAGCGACAGAAATATCACGGTTCTCTCCGAACACATAGTTGAATGTCCGAGAGAATTCAGCCGGAAATGGCCGTACGGTACATCCATGTACTTGATAAAACTTCATCAACCCATACTCGTACTTTCCTACATCACTGATGCCGAGGCGCAGCCCCTCCTGGACATCTGACGGGAATTGCTGCACGAGTTGAGCAAGGGATTGGTTCCACGAGTCCATAGACGCAAAGGCGTTGCTCAGGATGAGGTGTCGTAAGCCTGGCGGCTGGCGCTCGACGACGTACTGGGCTGCTAGCATTCCGCCGTATGAGTGGCCTATGATATCGAAGGCTGTACTGATCCGGAGATGCGCGATGAGGTTGTCGAGCTCGTCCATAAACAGATCCATGTTCCAAAATGATCGGGGCTTATCGGGGAGGCGTGTAGAGCGGCCATTGCCCAGTTGGTCATAGAAGATCACACTGGCTGACGGGGAAGCTGTGAGGTCGGACAAAGGCAGGAGGTAGTCATGGGATAAGCCAGGGCCACCATGCAGGACAATAAGGGGCGGAAAAGGACTGCTAGATATGTCTCCAACTACGTTGTACCACGTCTGATGAGGCTCTCCATTGAACACGAAGGGCGCGAGACCTTCTCGGTGGACAGGTGTTGACATCACTGACAAGCTTGGACATGCATTCGTATATCAGCCAACTTGAAAGGGCCGTCGAACATTTGTCCACAGACCTTTCAAATTACAGGCGCAATGCTTGATCGTATGTATTGTGTACTATCCGTACGCCAGCTGCATGAATCTGATATCAACCGCTGGCAATACTACTACTAGTACGGTATAGCACTGACACTCACAGCCTCCCAGAGTTCAACAGCTGGCACAGTCGATCTCTCTAAGCGACGGGCAGGGACGGCGTTGCTGCGTGATGAATCAGAAGTTTTTGCACGCTGTTATTTGTCCCAGCGTACACATGTGAAACTGGAGAGTACCACTGATCTCGATTCGCCCTGACGGGGGCCACTGGCACAAATATTCACAGTCCGACAAGGACACGTATGTCACATATTTCCATCAGTCGTGCAAATCGGCAGGAAATAATAATGATAGGTATAGAATGTATCAGGGATGTTCACTCTGCGACATTGCCGTCGATCCTATATAAGGCTGAAGGAGGAGTCCAATCGTGACAAGAGCTTTGGCGCCCAGCATAAGTTGATACGCGCGCTACTGTGCTCAGCTCGTGGTAAGTGCTGATACTACATAGTTCGTGGGCCGCGGCGAAATCTAGCTGATAGAGTACAGTGACCAGCATCCAACTCCACCTATTATTCATAAGCCGATGTCACAATGTCATGGAGGTTATAAATTTAGCACCGCTGGGAGTACGCTACTGAAGTTGGACATACACTACCACTATGTTACGAGCGACAGTTGCGCCTCTCATTGTCCTTCTTCTTCCCACTCCCTCCTAATTCGAAGTCCCCTCATTAGCCATTCCGCATCCTCGCAGCCTAGCCCGAAGTCCCTCATGCCCCGGAACGCAACCTTGTGTGCGGACCACGGTGCGGAAAGCTGGGGCTGTTCGCCCTTGATGTCGACGTAGTGGAACTTGCCGTTGTATCCGACGATCTGAAGGCGCACAGCGCCGTGTAGGATTCGGTCGGCGAGCCTCTCCTCTGATCCCCAGGTACGAACGTAGAGGAATCGGAGGCCTGGACAGCGTGACCACTGCAAAAGGTAGAATAGTCAATTTCAGTACGAAGAACGTCAGTAGGGTGGGGCATACCAGATCGGCAAAGGCGTCGGCATCCCTGAAGAGGCCGCTAGTGGCGATACTCAAGGCGAGTATTCCTGAAGGGAGGTGCTGCAAGTACACATGCATGAAGTCGCGGGTGATATCTTCCATAAATACGTCCCAATGGAGCGCTTCGAGATTCCGCAGGGAGGATATTGCCCCAAGGAATCTCATGTGACCAGCTTCATGTAGTCTGAAGGTCGAACGGAAGCGCCGCATGCGTGTCCTGCCTTTTAATATGTTGGTGAGGATCTGTGCGTGCTCGCTCTCGAGTGCGCGTTCCCTACGCGACAACAAGCAGAGCGAGTGCAGGTTTGGGAGGTCGGACTTGAGATAGGCGAGTGCCTCGAACAGCTTGTCGTGCTGGCGTCTGCTGCAGAACACGGAGAGTGACTCTAGTTGAGTGATACGGCGGATGGCGGGCCCGAAGCCGTCTAAGTCCTGGATGGACAGGAGATCCAGGTGCGTCAACATAGGGAGCCGATCCAGGGGGATGTTCCAAGGTGATGTGTATGGCATCTGGAGCTCTCGCAGTGATTCGCAGCAGATTGTGAGGTCCCGATCCTGCTCATGAAGCCGTGACCGTCGGCCTCGTGTAGTGTCGTAGAACCACTTCCAAGTATAGCCTATTGACCACAGTGTCTCCAATTTATATAACGGCAGTCTGGATAATGTGAGGAGTCTGCGGCAGGTCCACTTATGAGCGCAGGTGTCTAATCGACTACGGGGTCCTGCACTTACGGTGCAGAGAAGTGCCGTAGCATTGGGCACGACGACGCGAGGGCTTCGACTATGTCCGGCGTCGGAATCGGTACTACACCATGCCAGGTGAACGTGCGCAAATTATGCAGGTGACAGATTGCTTCTATCAGAGATCCTAGTGTCAGTCAAACGGGTGAGCACGATCTTCCAGCAGTGAATACACAATAGCCACTACTCAGGACACACCTCGTTCGAAAGCACCTCGAGTACCATCACGCTTATACGCGCGTACATCGAGACTTTGCACGATTGTGGCGAAGGTTGGATCATGAGATATTCGATGCAAGATCGCAGACGATAAAGAGGACATCCTGTCCTCTAGCGCATCCAATGCCTCTTGTTCTGCCTCGTATACATCGTCACTGGCCTCAGTAGACTCCCATGAACCGAAATAGACGGTGAGTTTGCGAAATACAACCCTTGACGCGAGATCATGAAATTCCTTAGAGACAGACAGACAAGTGCGTGCCGCGTCTTGATGGAGCCAGGCGAAGACCTCTTGCCAAACCTCGGATGGCAGCAATGATACGGATGACATCGTCGACCACCTGCGATGCACTAAGTCAGGTCGTGTTAGACGAAAGAATGTTTTTGAACAAAGGACGCATCTACTTGCGTCGATCCCGAGTCGCTGACAGCTACTAGCGATAACTTGAACTCACCACTACGTTCAAAATGACATCCAAGCGCTTAAGCGCTTAATCTCACAGGAACATCAAAGTGTCACACGTGATGTAACGCAGCGTGACAAATGATGTGGGTTTGAACGTTTGAAGTACTTACATAGTACGGTATTATGTATAGCTTCCATATTTGACTTCTCCAGTCTCCAACTTCGCACAAATCCACGACGAGCCTACTGTAATGAGATAACATTACAGCAGTACATCATTCTATGAAGCTGAGATGTCCTGACGCACTAACTTACTACCGCAGATCCAACGCCTACGCTAGTGGCCTACTAACGGTCGACTTACAACCCTGAGTTGCCTGACAACTCTGCGATAATCCTCATTCAGCAGTCTAAACTACGGGCCGAACTGCGATGCGCATCACCGACTTCTCGAATGAAAGAATAATTCTTACAGCGGAATATATCAGGTCGTGACGGCAAGAGTTACGACCAGAGCGACGGGTGTGAGGAAGTACTAGTCTCTGTAAGCCACCTCCGCCAGTCAAACTGTACCCCTGCATGCTGGCTGCCGTCACAAGTGCGCAGAAGAACTCCTGCACGAGCTACATGTTGAACTTCGACTATTTTAGGTGTTACATGACGGGATAGGACTTGTCCTTACCCATTATGGACTTGTGTTCTACATTGCTACATATTATGTACATTCTTTATGGACTTGATCCAGACCTGTAGCACATGATTAGTTCTAGATCTTTATGGAACATTCCAC